>JADRCD010231790.1:0-16695 GCA_019843815.1 Montemys delectorum | reverse complement strand
ACTTCTGTCTGATAGGAGTGCATAAGTCCCTCTGGCTATCACCTCCCCTTGTTTTCCATCTCTCTCACTGGCCTGGGCTAGCTCTGGGCTAACCCAGGACAGTGGAAACACACGCATGAATTTTTCTGCTTGCTCCCATGTACTCTCATGCATCCTGGATATATGTAACGTCTAAAGATGTCCCTGAAGAGGGGACTCAGATGGATCCTTCTGTGCTCCCTGGTTCTGTCAGATATATGGAGGTGGGTCACAGGAGGCACGTAATAAAACTCTGGAATTCTAAACACTCACACATTTCCCCATGAATTAATACTGGGTTGTCATAAAGAAACCAGGAGATGATCCCAAGGAATAGGCTCCAGGATATTGACTAAGATAATTGGCTCACAGATTTCATGAAGCCCCCCTTTTCACCTCTGACCCTCCTCATGGCTGTCTTCTTTGTGGTTCCTTTCCAGGACAGGATTACGACGTGCCGTTAACATTAGCCTCAGCACAGTGTCTGGATGATTGGCCATGCCTCTTGTAAATGTCCCACATAAACCCTGCAGGCCATCAACGGTCACCACGTGAGAGACAGCGTGGCTCCATCAGTTGGTTACTGTGGGATTCCTGCAAGCATGATGCAGAAGATGCCAGGTCTGTTAGGACTCCTGGACTGGGAGGGGAAAGGTAGAGGAGAGGTCAGTGACCAGCACAGGACAGAAAAGCATCTTAAGCAAATATTGGATTGCAAGCATTAAAGAGAAACAACGCAAGAGGGCCTTCCAGCTGGCTCTAACTGGCAACTGTTCAATTCTTCTGGCCATGCTGTGCCTACAAGAACACCCCGGGAGAGTTGCTTCTGTAAGGGAGCAGCCAGCAGCCTCCTGAATGAGGTCAACAGAAAGAATGAAAATATTTGGTGCCTGGGGATGACATCAAACACTGGGTGGGTGAGGGGGAGAGAGGAGGGATGTGGACAGAGAGGTAGCACATGGCGGGCAGACACATGGATGGGAGGAATGACAGACAGACTCTGGGAGGAATGGGAGGACTTCAGGCTCTGCAGCTCTTCCCGGGTGTTACTGCCAGCCCTTCTCCATCCCAGAGCCATAATCAACTTCCTTAATGAAATACGTAATTAACATATTATAATTGTAGTAAAGATGATTTTGACAGAAATCATTTTCCATATCTAATACTATGCTAATTTAATCTGTTCCTTACTTCCCAACATGACCTTTAATGATTAAGTTTCATGGTGGAATTTGTGTGTGTGTGTGTGTGTGTGTGTGTGTGTGTGTGCTGTGTGTGGTGTGTATTTGATGGATTGATTTATCCAGCGTAGTGGTTGAGACCCCTTTGTTGGTATGCCTGTCAATTTTCCCTCTCCTTAAAAATCTCTCACCAACATGCATGACCACACTCACTCAAGAGAAAAATCTTCATGAAAAGAATATGTTAATGTACTCTTCCCTGACATGACCTAAGAAGCTGGCCAGTCATAGATCGACTAAGTAAGGCCTGGCCAGCAGTCCATTTCAAATATTCCTTCTAACTACCTGAGCTCTGACTTGAGTCATGTCTGTGTTTGTGGCGTATGTCATTGCTATAATTAAAATACAGCAAACCCATCAAAGTATTTGGTTACCTAAGGTATGACTATAAGATGGAAGTATAAATAATGTCTTAATTTTAACAAGATGTTTTAATCGTACACTACTCTTAGTTTTGTACCTTATCAATGTAATTATGTTAACTCAAAACAGCCTTACTGAATCATCTTAATGATCTAGCAGATACACATATAATTAAGGAGAAATGGCTGCACTTCCTCCCTTCTTTTTGACAGCATGAAATCAGTTACTCCAAGGGATCCAAAGAGTTTAATGAGGAGTTTGAAGACATAAATAAAAAAAAAAAAAAAAAAAAAAAAAAAAAAAAAAAAACCACAGGCAATGGTACTTCAGGTTGGTGTTTCCAAAAATTTCACTTCAGTTTATAATAAGGAGATAATATACAGTGTGACCCAAAATACAGATGTTGGAGTCATTTCAACGTTCAGGACATGTTCTGACCAATTTATTTATGTTTAATCCCACCATATCCCATTAAAAAATAGTGGTTAAGGGTTAGGAGGATGAACCAATTGTAGCATGAGGATCTGAGTTCATATACCCAGGACACAGGCTAAAAGCCTGTGAGGCAGAGCCTTGGACTCCTGATGGACAACTAGCCTGGTCATCTTGCTGAAGTTGTAGGCCAATGAGAGGTCAACTCAAATGAAAGTGAAAGATTCCTGTTCTTGTTTCATTTCTGTTGCTGTAATAAAACACTTTGACTAAAAGGAATGCAGGCTGGAGGGAACGGTTTGCCTTTTGTTTGTTTGTTTTATTTGCTTGTTTGTTTGGTTGGTTGATTGGTTTTTTTATTTTTCATTCTTTCATTTTTTTTATAGGTTACAGGTCACAACAGTCCATTATTGAAGGAGGTCAGAAACCATGGAGGAACACTGCTTTCTGGATGGCTCTCAGGTTCCTATTAAGTTATCTTTCCTATATGGTCCAGGACCATTTGTACCAGGGTATGAACGAGGTTGCCCACAGTGGGCAGGGCCCTACTGCATGAAGTAATAATCAAGACAATCTCTCGTTTGGGCTTCTCTTCTCCAGTTACTCTACACTGGGTGTCACATTGACAGTTAAAGCTGACTAGGGCAATACGTTTGGAATAAGGCCTGAGGATGGTTTCTGACCTCCAGGGTCATGCCCACATACATGGACACCACACAAGTGCCTATGCGTATGCACATACATGCACAGGCATTAGTGGTGGTTGACAGTAAGTGAAATTTCACTATTGAATTTTTTTAACCAAGGAGTATCACTAGCTGAAGCAATCATGTTGTGTAGTTTTCTTGTTGTTGCATTTAAGACTCATCTTATGTAACATACTCTGGCCTTGAACCCTCTATACAACTATAGATGACCTTGAACTCCCAATCCTTCTGTCTCCTGCTTCCAAGTAGGGGAATTTCAGGTGTGTGCTTGTGTGTGACTCTATCAGTACATGTTTTGGCTTTAATGTATGATTTATAACCAATTCCTTCCATCATAATTGTGTGTTATGATTTTAGCATGTTTAGTTCCTTTTTTTATGTAGGAGGAATGAATAAGGAGCATTTTATTTCAACCTAGGCTATAAATATATACATGGAAATGGTAAAGTTCACGTAATATTCTGTCATCCATTCTTCCTGTGTAAAATGGGTATGGTATTAAAAGCTTGCTTGTATCATAGTTAAAAGAAAATTATTCTAGAATATTTGGATATGTTTAATATTGAAAAGAGAAGCATATGGAGATATTAAAAGTTAACAGAATCTTCTAGACATGCTTAGCCACACCATGATGTTGGAAGAATTTGAAAATGAAGTTAAGTAACTACAGAAAATTCTTATTGTTTGGTTATTATTTATATAAATTATACACAAGAAACATCAAGTAACAGCAGACTGGCTATATGTACTTAGCTAGAATTTATTCAGCCATTTATAGCTCATGTTCATACACATTGTAAAAGTGACAAACTTAAATCCTTTTTTATGTTAAAAGTTAATGTTCTCAAAATATTAAAAAACAATATCAAGAAGACATGAATATCTGAATATGACTCACGATTAAATACCTTTATCATTTCTGGTAATTCTGGGAACTTGAACTCTTTGAATTTCATGCAGAAAGTATAATGACACTGAGCAAAGATGGTGGGAATGAATTTGAGAAGCACCTATGAACCTAGAAAAAAACATGCATATCTTTGGGACACAGACACTTTAGCCTAGTTGTACTCTATAAGTTTTACAGTGACCTTTTACCCTACCAGGAAAATGTAATGTCCTCATATTATTAACTTTTAATTTTTATCTTGAAAAGAGGTCAAACTTGGATTCAAATAGTCTAGAGTTAGGAGAACTTATTAAGTTTGTAGCTGTATGACAGTCTGAGCCTTTTTAAAGAATTTCTTAGTTCATTCACATTTAATGTAATTTTGCTTTGATTAGATATTACTCATATTTCTTCATTTTACATCTTGTGTCTTTTTGTGATTACTGTATTATTTATGGTAGACTTCTATCATTTTATCTTTACAAATTAGTTTCTCTTCTAATTTTTAAATATTTATCCACTTATTATTTATTATTTTTCAGTTTCTTTCTTAGTTGTAGTTTCAGAACTTTCACTACACATCTCCCTTAATCTTTCTTCCTTTGTTGTGATAACATACCATGACCAAAATAAGCTTGGAGAGGAAAGGGTGTATTTCATCTTACAGATTTCAAGTCTTATTCCATCACTGAGGGAAGTCCAGTGGGAATCAAGGCAGGAATCTTGAGGCAGGAACTGAGTTGAAAACCACAGAGAACACAGCTTACTGGCTTGTTCCTCATGGCTTGTTCAGCCTGATTTCTTATGTGCCCCCAGAACGCCTACCCTGGAGTGGCATTGGCCCAGTGACCTAGGTCTTTCCACATGAAGTATATGATGTATATACAGGTTATAAAACCAACCAACCCATCATTATAGTACTGGAGTATTCCATACACTCTTGCTTTTACAAACAAATTCTTATAAAGAGTAAAATAAGTTGATTCCATTTTTTTAAAAAAATTTCAGTCTTATTTTTATCATTTTTGGTAATTTAATTTCTTTCTTGGATTCAGGCTACTACATTGTGTTTCCCCCCTTTTATACTATAGGATCTTTTGAATATTTCATTAAGTCAGTGAGGTATATCCAAATTAGGACTTTAATTATCTATAATATCTCCATTTATTCTCTCCTCCTCCTCCTCCTCGTCGTCCTCCTCCTCGTCCTCCTCCTCTTCCTCGTCGTCCTCCTCCTCCTCCTCCTCCTCCTCCTCCTTCTCCTCCTCCTCCTCCTCCTCCTCCTCCTCCTCCTCCTCCTCCTCCTCCTCCTCCTTCTTCTTCTTGTGAAACAGAATATAGAATTCTGGTTTGATTGTTTTCTTTCTCTCTCTTTGCTCACATCTGCAAATTTATTTACACATGTCCAGCTATCGTGTGGCATAATTAAGGCACAGTGGAGATACTGTGGCCATCTCAGTTCATATAGTCACGCTATTTTAATGCCCATACAGCCCTACCAAAATCTGCAGCCCCGGGTTGGATGAGGTGTGGACTTTCCTCCTTCCTTGCTGTGCTCTCTCCCACTTCAGTGGCATGACTACTGGCTTACGTAGCTTCTGCTGAAAAAACAAACGGGGGCGCATGAACTGTACGAAGTGGGCAAGGGGCTGGATGGGGCAAGCCCCAGGCAAGCAAGCAGACATCTTTACATTTTAAAGATGTTTACATCATTAAATGCATTTCAATTCTGTTTTTATACTTGTTCCGTCTCCAGATACCTGCAACGGTTGCCTTGCCTGTGATCCCGTTTGCTCACATGTGAGATGCTGGGATAACCTCTCTACGTAGCCAAGTCAGAATCCCCTCCAGCAAAATAGAATCTAGAGACTTTCGTGATAATGGAAGGGGAAAAAGAGGGCTTGGAAACCAGCACCCGACTGTGGTCTATTTCTTTCCCTGTGGTCAATTCCAGGTCCTGCATCTTTACAACAGCTTAATTATTTTCTTTGTGTCATAATGTTGTGGAGTCCTAATACCGTCTTGGCACCCTAGGAATTCATTCCCCAGGAAAAATCATTTTTCACTTCCTATCAGCTATGCTGGGAAGATTGAAAGTGCCTTTCACTTAGCCCCGCCCATTACACGAGAAGATAAAATGAGCCAATATTTTTTTCCACACATATAGAGAAACCATAAATTATGTCATCTTAAGAAACTGTATCACCTACTGTCTTACATGGAAGTTTTATCTCCTTGCATGTTTTCTTTTTAAAATTCAGTGGATATGCAAGGATTTAAAAATTGCTCCGCTGAATATTAGACGAGGATGCTTTCCTTGATGGCGATCTGGCAAGAAAGGCAGGGATGGAGATAGAGAAGAGTTATACCCTGCGACATGATGAAATGCTCCTGCACAGAAAACAGCCATACATCACAAGAGTTTATTTATTGACAAATTAATTCTCAATAAGTATAATTCATCTGCTTAACATTAAAAGCAACTAAACTTTTATAGCCTTCCACATTAGATTTTTCGTATGAGCAAGCTGACAAATGAGAAAAAAAATGTCTAGTTAGACTATGTATCTTGATTTTATATTCAGATATATGGTAAATATAACTATAGATAAAACCTCAGAAAGACAAGCACTCAGAGAAATTGGGAGCTGGCATTGCTGGTTCTTCATTTTTCTTCTTTCCCTGAAATGTCAAAGTGAGATAAGAATAATTGAACTTTTTGTAAATTTTTAAAGCAAAGAGGTCTCAGTTTATTTCTATGGAAGAGGTGGTAGAGAGGATCCTTTTAATGAATACATGCTATTTTTTTTTTTTTAAAAAAAAAACAATTTGCTTTTTTTTAAATTTGTTTACCAATCAGATTTGTTTCTAGAAAATTTGCCATGTGTGCACAGTGCTTTCCTGCTCTCTCTTCTCATCACCCATTTACCTAACGCACACAAATCTCTCTCACACATTGGTGTCTAGTCCTATTGTCCTGTTACCCACTGAGATTAACCTGAGCTATCTGTGTTACCATGAGCTCTCCCTCAGAGCCTGGGCATACAGCTAAAAGCAGTGATTTCTCTTCTTCCAGAACCTATCGGTAGATAGCGAGTAGTGAAGAGTGAAAGAGTAGGGTCCCTGGAGTCGCTCCTCCTTTGACTAGTTGATGATAGAACTAGTCCTGTTGGCCTCAGTGCAGGTACCTGCAGTTGTTGGGAGTAAACGGTTGAAATAATTGTATGGAGTCTAGAGAATGACATTTTCAAGCTCTTCCTTAGTTGGTTTTTACTTGTGTTTAGGGTTGTCTGAGTCCACAGCTACCAAAAAGTCACCTTCTTAAATTTAAATTTACTTGTTAGAATATTGTGAAATATAATGATTTCCTAATCCCTTTATAATCCCTTCTTAGAAAGCAATGTATTCAGACCCTTTCCTCTATTTAAGCATGTTTTCAGAAAGTAGAGTCAAATAAAGAGTTGGAGAACTAATATTCAGATTCTTAGTTTCAATGTTCAAAAGTAGGTCTTAATATGGAAGGCTGTACTTAAAGAGGTAGCCCTTGAGAACGATAAAAACTGTTCAAAGTTTCCTTTACTGAGGAAAGCAACATCTCCAGCAGTCCTAGCAGATGTCCTGATCTAGGAAGCTCATGGTGGATGGGCACATTCCCTGAACTCACTGCCCACTGGACAGAAAAAGGAGGGACTCTGAAATAAAAGTCCTGAATGAGAATTTCCCCTTGCCAGGCTTGAGCACCTCAGAAGAGTAGAAGAGAGCTGCTGAAACCCACATCTCTGCACAGTCGAGCATCTTCTGACAACCTCCAGCACGAGGCCAGAACAAGTCCCACTGCTGCAAAGACTGTGAAGTCTCTTCTCGCCATCAGACTATCCATCCTTCCTCACAAACTCATGTGTAAGGAGAGAAAAGTAAAGAGACTCGCTAAACGATCCCCTTTCTCTATTTTTAAGCCTGCAGCCAAGGGGAGCTGTGCGGGAAACCCTTCCTACATTCAAAGACCCATTTCAGATGGCTTGAGGGGTCCACCTAGGCCATGAAAGGCATCGGGTATTCTATTCTTTGCATAGAGGTGCCCACAGGAAGTGTGAAACCGTCCTCACATCCGAAGATGGCTGTAGGATGGCTTGAGCATGTCGGCCTGAGCATGTCGGCCTTTTCATGAAGCGCTCACACTGCTGTGCATGTGGGGCTTTTGTAGGGAAGCTCTCCAACATAGACTGTTTCATGGACTTTAGGGATGCAAACACACAAGTAGTTATCTCAACCCAACCGTGACTCTGTGGGGAGACTTTTCCTAGAATTGACATACAATATAAATGTTGAAAAGTAATAGATTAAAAAAAAAACCAGTTAGCATCTTGAAAGAGAAATACACAGCTCCTTCTTCCTCAGACATAAAGCACATCATGGAAATTGTGTGCATTCGCCAGCGGTGTGACTTAGTGACGACGAGTCCCCGACGTTTCTCTCTTTTTAAAATCGCTGATAGATGGGGCAAGGAGATTTATCACTTTTTAATTAAGCTCATGTCAACTCGCGAAGTTTATTTCAGTACAAATCTGTTGACCAAAGTCTTTTTGAAGAAACTGCCCCTGTTGAGGCTTAAGTATTCATGGGAAATTTCACAGTTAGTGTGACTGCTCTGTGGACATAGCCACCACATTTCAACCAGTACTGGCAGTGTGGTTTTCTATTTGCCCAACGTATTTATGGAAATGAGTTCAAGATCAATCTTTGTTATTTTGTATTCCATAGCAGCTCACTGCCCTGAGGGGAAAGAAGAAGAATTCTGACATAAATCTTACAAGACTCCACCTGAACCCCAAATCCCAGCACAGTACACCCACAACCTAACTCTGACCCCAGGCTTAGCATTCAGAGCCCACTGAACATGTCCAGCAGCATCATTGATTAAATAGAAATCAAATTAAAGCTGTAGATTGTGGTCCTTATGACCAGGGTCCATGTCACTAGAGAAAAAGCCTTGAATAACATTCTGAAGACTCACATGAATACCATTCTGGTGAGCTGAAGGAACAGGGAACAAAGAAAGCAGCATTGGACCACACTCATCACCCAATTTGAAGAGTGTGGAAACCAGCAGGCTGGAGAGGTAGCTCAGTGAATTAGATGCTTGCAGGGCAAACCTGAGGACACCCAATGGGGAATCCCTTCCATCTACTTAAAATGCCAAGTTTGTCAGAGCATGCCTGTAATCCAAGTACTGAGGTAGGCCAATCCCTGGGGTTTGAAGATCAGCTGATCATGCTGATCAGTGAGCTTCAGGTACTCTGAGAGACACTTGTCTCAAAGATTAGACTAAAATAGAAGGGTAGCAACCAAGGAAGACACTAGACTCTGGTTTCTTCAAGTGCCTGTTCGTGTGCGCTTTGAGCACCGATACACTCATGTGCACGTGTACACGGATGCATGCACACAAAGACGGTATGTAATTAAGAATATGTGTATTATCCAGATCATAGCTCTGCTTGCCCAGATCTGGATTCACAAATTTGACTGCATTTCCAAGGGTGTCTGGACTGCCGTGAAAGCCCCAAACAACAGCCAGAGTCTTGTTGAGACCTAAGTGGGTTCCTAAGTCGGTTTAAGTGGGCACAGTTGGAGCTCAGAGCAGAAGGCCAACTATGGCTAGGTAGATGTGCTGGAACGCTTCCCGCATAGCATTGGTAGTTTAAACCAGGCAGGGTAGTGCTGAGCAACATTAAAAGATCCATTTCCCACATGGCTACAGACAGCCTCTCTAAGCATTCTCTGAGAACATCCCCTCCTACCTCTTCCACAGTTCTACGTTCATGCTGTCAATTATTTCCCATGATTCCTCTGGAGTCCTAACCACTTCCTCCACTTGAGGACCTGAATACATTTCTATGTCTGCCAGCAGAAGCCTTGCCCAAACCTCCAGGAATCAGACTCGGAGTTTAATCATCACAATGAATGTCCCTGATAGTTTCATCCTCTCGAGTCTTAACATTCAGAGCTGGGCTGTAGCGCAAGTAGTAAGGGGAACCGGGTTGTCCCAGGAGTGCAGAGGTGCGTGGGATTAGTGTCTGGAAGACTCGCCAGCCTCGCTGTCTTCCTCAAGTGCATTCCTAGGGTGTCACCCTAAATGTCCTTCCTTATACATCTGCCTTTCTGTAAGTGGTCCAGCTAGAGCAATGGAAGCTTTGGGAGTGTCTTGCTTTTCGCAGCCCGCACCCCCCCCCCCCCCCCCCCCCGCACCCCCGCATCCCGGCATCCCGGCATCCCGGCATCCCCGCGTCTCCAAATCTCACAGCACTTCATGGGATTTCTATCATAATGGCTCCCACAGCTGACTGATTCTCATAAGTTCTAAGCTTTATCACTGTAGTCTTTGTTATTGAAAGCACACCTTGCGATTTGTTTTAAAAAAAATGTGTGTACATGTGTTTGTGGGTGTTCAGGCATGTGTGTGCATATGCCTCCTCTAGAGGACAGAGGACAATTTCAGGTATCCTTACATAGAACCAGCCATGTTTATTGTCTCAGTGTCCTGGAGTTCAAAAGTTAGGCTTGGGTGACTGATCAGTGGGCCCCTGACATCCTTTCCTGCCCCCTCCTCCCCCTCTCCCCATCTCTCCCCTGCCCTCCCCCGCTTGCTGGATCACAGGGGGCTTCATTACACCTCTGTTTTTCTCATGAGTTCTGAGGCTCATACTCAGATGTATGGGCTTTTAAAGCAAGCGCATTACCAACCAAGACATTTCCTTAGCTCTGCCTTCCAATTTCTAATTGAAGTAATCCACAGCTTCATCTTAGTTTGCGATACTGTGCACCAGCTTCCACTTGCTCTCCGGCTGTGTTGGGGTGCACACAGACTCACCAGGACTGGGATTTGCTTGGGATCCATAAAAGCACACTTGTTACCAATCCTTCTGCCCTTCCTCGGTGCTAACATGTGGCTGTCTATACACTGTATTATCAAACTTTCACACTGTGTAAAAACAGCAAGCCCCACTTGGAAGGGGAACATTTTATACAGCACAGCATCTTAAGCCCCCCAAAACTGCCTTTACATGTGGGGTGAAGGTGCAGATCAGGACCAGAGTCCTTAGCAAGCCAAAGTGCCATTCAGGTTAAGTGAAGACGCTTGAAACAGGTGACCAGGCCATGACTGACCACCCACAGAGGGAGGGGCACAAGTGGGGGTGTCTGATTGCACCTTGGAAAGATGGAGAGGTCAAAAGAGGGGTTCAGAATTGCTGTTTCTGGGGGAAACAGATCCAGTGTAAAATTTAAAATTTAAAATGAAAGGTAATGAATTTTAGGCCTGCAGCTCCTGGCTGTAGGCTATGGTCACCTTGACACACACACACACACACACACACACACACACACACACACACACACCCCACAGGTCTTTTTCCTTACCCTTTGTTCAGTTCCTGGGGGGCCCTCAGTTCTGAGGTCAGTACACTTCATAAGGAATCTCTCCACGGCCTCATCCGATCATGGCGCCCACGTGAGATTTCAAGCACAGCGGCATAATTAAAAATGTCACTGTTATTGCAGGATGCCTTCTTTACTCTGGAGCAGGTGGAGCTGGGGCCTGGGGGCAAATGAGTACTACCTTGTTGTTGTAGTATGAAAGTGAGTTTTATTTTTAACATATTATTATGACTGAAGGCATTTCATTAAAATTGATCAGCCAGGTTTAATGCAGGATTGACTGCTGTGAATCGGTGAATTTACCTTAAAGAAAAGCCAATTTGTGTCAAAAAATATCTCCCAACCAATCATTCAAGCAGCGTCTAGAAGGTGTTTCTGTACTGACTGAATGACGATACAGAGAGATCCTGGCTAAACCCTGGGTTTCTAAGATGAGAGGTGAGAGTCCTGTCAGGGGCTGTGGGGACAGACCCCTACAGGGACATCTCCTTCCTGAAAGATGGGACAGTTCCCTTCTGCCACCAGTGTGTCCTAGGTGAGGTGCTCATGCTAAGGCTGTGTGCAGGAGGACAGCAGCAGAGGACACAGCGGAGCCTCAAGCAAAGTCACCTTTGCTCATTCAGGGTGACCCACGTCACTGCAAACCTGGGAGGTTGTAAATGAATTTAAAGAGCTGCCATGCTGTTACATTGTTTTGGCATTTAAAAAGATAAACTAACGCATCGACTTTAAAAAAAAAAAAAAGTGTGTATGTGTGTGCCTCCTTGTCTGTAAGTGCAGCATGCCTGCACAGTGCCAGGTTGTAAGTGCAGGTTGGGAGCTGCCTGTCATGAGTGCTGGAGTCCTGGGAACCGCACTTGTGCAGCAGCTGCGTATGCTCGGTTCTCCCTCCCAATCAGTTCTCCCGCCTCTTATTTTGGCTTTTACTTTTGAAATACTCCTCTTGTCTCATGTCTTTTCTCTTTCCTATTTCACTTTCTTTTTACTCTTTTATGAGGCTGAGGTTTTTTTTCTACAGCTAGCCTGGCCTTGAACTCGGGATTACATTGCCTGAGCTTCCTAGGTGCTGCGATTCCAGGGACGCATGGCTGCGCCGGGATCGTTCTCAGCTTTACTTTTCAATTTAGATCCATTTCTCAACCTGGAGACTCATATATAAGAAAGGATCCCATTAAAAAAGGACATATATCTTGTATAGAAAAGTTCAGGGTGAGTTTAATATCTCAAAGGATATTTCTTAATATATTAGTGTATCATAAATTCTTATATTTCCCATGCTTACTCCAGTAACGTGAGTTCATTAAGAGCTATTAGAGGTTTCAGATTTGTGTATACTAACCAGATAGATTTTAACTTGATAGGCATCTTATACTCCTCTAAATAATTTTCCCACTTTAGTTTTAAGTTACTTAACATTACTAACTGTTTCCTTTTATAATTATCTAATGGAAATTTCGAGGGTGAAAGCCTTATGAACACAGTATCTCGAAGGTTATTTTTAATATATTAGTGTATTATAAACTCTTACATTTCCCATGCTTACTCCAGTTTAGGAATGTGCGCTGATTAGCTTTTGTCAATTTGACACAGACTAGCATCGTCCAGAGAGAGGAAACCTCAATTGAAGACTTGCCTTCCTCAGCTTGGCCCGAGGGGACGTTTGTGGGGCATTTCCTTGGTTAATGATTGATGTGGGAGGGTGCAGGCCAGTGTGGGTGGAGCCGTTCCTAGGCAGGCGTCCCTGGGTTGCATAGAAAAGCATGAGGAGGAGCATCCTAAGGAAGGCAAGCCTGTGAGCAGTGTGCCTCTAGGGTTTTCTGCTTCAGGTCCTGCCTCCAGACTCCTGTCACCAGCCCTGGCCTGATTTCATACAGTGGTAGACTGTGGCATGGATGTGTGATCCCAATAAACCCTCAGCTTCCCCCATGTTGATTCTGGTCAGTATCTTATACAGTAACAGAAGCCAATCTAGAACAAATAGAAACAGAACCTAGAATTTTAAATCACTGATTGAGGAGCTCTTTAGAGGAAAAACTTCATCTGCCACATCTCTGTTGTGAGTGAAGACCTGTGGAGACCTTTAAGCATCCCATCTCTTTTCAGAAGAAACAGGAACTCTCTAGGTCTTATTTCAGTGCCATTGAACTGATATGAATAGGTTTTTAAATAAGATGTTTTAATATTTTACATGTTTAAGTTAACCAAAATGTTTATTTCATATCATATATAATTTAATGGTACAGTAGACATGCACATATTTATTTCATTTTATTTTTTAACTTTTATTGCATTATGATGAGAAGTTACATGATTTCAATTTATTTGAATTTGTTAACATTTTAAAACATATTTTAAGTAAATAGAATTGCATCACATTCTTGTTTCCCTTTTGTACCTCAACTCCTCCAAGAGACCCCCCTTCAATACCTACAATATCTTTTTTGTCATATTCTTTAAAATTGATAAAATATTATTAACAATAAAGGTGAGTATTATAAAAGTTGTTTGATATAAAACAACAAACAATTTAACAGTCTTATGTAGATGCTTGTCTACAGCAATACTGAAAATATATGTTTTTCTCAATATAAATTTTAAATAACTCCAAACATATTAACTATATATTTCAAAATAATACATTACTACTAGTATTTTCTTAAATGAATATAAATATATAAAGTCTTTTTGTTTGTTTTATATTTAGTAGAGCTTAAAATCTTGGCTCTTACTATGGTACAAGTCCAAAATAAGAACAATTTTTAGACATTGGATTTGATTGTAATAAGGCTATACTTCAATGACCCTCACATCATCAAAGGATTTTACCTCCATCGTAGCCAAGCTAAGAGTTGACAGTTCTGCTGCTCCAAGGAATGAATTGTAGGCACGATTTCTGGATACAGACTTCCTGCTATGGTCAAAGTTATTTGACTTGAGTGAGTGACTTTATTCTCAGTCCACAGAGAATAGGTTACATTCATTTAAGAAATGGTGTGTGTATTAAAATGGTCTATCCATAAAGTCATTCACCAACTGTTTCAATGAACAATGATTCTGCTTGGCACAGACATTAAGTGAGAGTAAGAATTTGATTCATTGATTGTGATAATTTGGAAAACATGCACATATTTATAATCAGTATATTTATATGTATATATATGACACATGTGTCCAAAATGACACATACACTCAGAAAATTAAGTAGTTGAAACGGAAAACTTTTGTTTTTTATGACCATTTTCCCCCAAAATGATGTTTATTAAGATACCACCTTTATTAATATTCATACTCATGACACAGCCATTGGTGGATGAGGCTCATGCTGTCCTATCCAGCTATCTGAACACTTTAATAAAAGACTGTTGTCAGTGTGCTGCTAATGACTTGCCACAGGGCCATCATCCATGACCCATCCTTTGGCTATGCCTCTCTGGCCCTCAGTGTATAAGCTGATTGCAGCTGAGGTTGGCATGCTTCTCTGTGGTCTCAGGAGGGCACACTCTAGGGAAGGTCCTATACTGGCTTCTGGATATCTTGTGCCTTTATGAACATGTCATCATTAATCCTAGACCAGGTGAAGGGGTGTCATGCCTTTTATATTTGGCTAAGGAACCTCTCACTAATGGATGCTTTGAAAGTGTCCCTATTCTGGGGATAAAGCAATAGAAAACACTTATTTTGTTTTCTAAAATGTCATGGTGTCCACGGATGACAAATGTTACTGAGGCATGGTAGGAGGGAGAAGAGCTTTTAACTTCCAATGATGATGTCACTCTCTGGGGAAAGCTAGCTTTCTGAAAGATAAACTTATGATTCGGATAACACAACTGTGGACAAGAAAAATGTCTAAGACTAGAAACTATAATGAATGCACATTGCACACAGCAACGTGGAGCTTGCATGGGCTACAGCGTGTGGAGGAGGTGGTGAGAGAGGAACATAGGGATGCTCTGAGTGTGGGCCTCAATGCTTAGACCCAGGAGAAGTAAAGCTGAATGAAGCTGAGGAGTAAGGAGTGTAGCTGGGAGCAGAGCCGAGAGGTCACAAAATCTCACAGACAGATCCATGTGATTCTATGTTCAGAGTCTGATGAATAAGTGTATAAGTCCATGTTGAAGGAAATCATTCATATGGAGTAAAACTAGAGGTGCGGATGTTATAGCTCATTTTTCATAGAAAATAGAAGGAGAAAATCCAAGAAACTGAACTTATTTCAAATGGAAAGTAGAGTTTTCCAAAATCAAGTTTGTTTCCTAGGGATGCAGACAAATTATTCACAATAATGATAAACGTGTTTTCTTATCTCATTTGGTGTGCCAGTACGGGTTATTTGTATGGCCACTTTGTTCTTCATTAATCTCTTTAAATTTCTAATGTGCTTTTGGCAACTAACTGATCCCATGCCAATCCTAGTTGGGACCCCTTCATTTTATTGTTGTCATGCCTGCTCGTTTGCCAAATACAGGAAGTATCGCATTTTAAAAGTAGAATTAAAGTCGGACTTGACTGTGTGATATTAAAAATATTAGCTTAGTATTAATCACTGGTAATAGTCTTGTTAATTAATACTGATAGTAATATCAAACAGAAGTTGATGGAATGTCTATACATTATATCTCTCTGTGGCATTATAATTCTGTGGCACTACTCCTTGTTCACTGCATAAACACTAGAATATAGAATAAAAACAAACCAGAAATAATCAAGCCCATTGGAGAGGGTGGAGAGATGCCTGCAGTAAAGAGCATGCAGAAGACCTGAGTGTGGATCCCAGCATCCACAGCGGGCAGCTCAGCTCACAGGGCCCCCTCTGGCCTCAGTGGGCATCTACACTCATTTGCTCATGAGTGCACATGAACACATACACACATTCACAGAAAAAGAAAAAATTAAAAATAAAAATTTTAATATATATTTAAAAAGTGAATTCACATGTAAAAAAAAAAAGTGAATTCACGCAAAAATAATCACTGATGATATTTTATACTGACTCAAAAGATGAGTTAATATTGTGTGTGGTGTTTAGTAGCCTGCTATTATTTTTTTAACCCAATCTAGAAAGTCATGTATGCTATACCGTTCATGAACAAGAAATTAGCCTTTATCTTATTGAATTTCCTAGTATTAAAAATTTGCTTATTACTAATTTTCAGTTTTACTAAGAACTAAAAATGTAGAAAATTCTAGTGGCCAAAGCTGCATACCTTCATAATTGGTTCCTAGGAATCCGTCATTCGAAAGAGAATTTCAGAGCAAAGTTGAAGGCCTGTTTTCAACAGTTTTCATAATTCCACCTTAGCAGACTTTTCAGTTCTTTGTTTTGAATGTCATTTTTCCACTTTAAAACGGAAGCATTTGTGTTTTGTATTAACACACGACCTGCTCATATACTCCAACTGGTAATTTCCTGTCCTGCACCCTAAGTACTCAAGCAGTGCCTGGTGGCGCATGCCTTTACCACAAGCAGTTTGGATGGGGTGACTTGGGCAGACCTCTGGGAGTCTGAGGGCAGCCTGGTCTACATAGCATCCAGGGCTACATATCAGAAGCCTGTCTCAAAAATATTTTATCCATATTTTATTGTTTACTTGTGCCTTATGATAAAGTAAAAT
>JADRCD010231788.1:0-15707 GCA_019843815.1 Montemys delectorum | reverse complement strand
TTTTTTTTTTTTTTTTTTTTAAAGGTATAAAGCAAGGCTGGAGAGATGGCTCAGCAGTTAAGAGCATTGACTACTCTTCCAGAGGACCCAGGTTCAATTCCCAGCACCTACATGGTGACTCACAACCTCTGTAACTCCAGTTCCAGGGGAACTGATGACCTCTTCTGGCCTCTGTGGCTACTGCACACACGGTACAAAGACATAAGTAGAGGTAAACACTCACATGCATGAAATAAAAATAAAAGCCAAAAAAAAAAAAAAAAAATCAAATCAGGGCACACAGAGGTAAATGTACAGTAGTTAATACTGAACTGGAGCTGGGATGGCAGGACCCCAGTATGTGACAGGAATGTAATCAAGTTGAATTATGTCACAGTGTCCTCACTTACAAACCTGTTACAAGCACATGGGTTACATGGATAAAATGTTTTACAGTAATGACTTATGATGCAAAAAACAATAGACTGTACCTTAAAAATAACAGAAAATAATAGAAAAGAAAGTGAAGCCACAAATAAGCTGGACCTAAAGCTATGCTTTCAGAAATTATGGGGCATCTACAGAACTAAGCAAAATGACTGCTTACAATATCACTAATAGTTGATAAAATGAAACCATCCTTCCTTTAGGTAGCATGTGTTAGTTCTTTTGAAAAGTAGTATTTTTAAAAGATATGGAAATATTTAGCAAGAAAACAGTAAATTTACTTTAAAAGTATGTTTTTTAAATATACTTGAAAGTTTTTATTATAACAAGTTCAAAGAGAAAAGGAAGGACCCACATGGTTTTTTAATGCTGAGTCTTGACCCAGTAAATATCTGCATATTTCTTGAAATTATTTGAAATAAAAAACTTGCTTATTTTTATCTAAGAAATGATTACATCTTCTAGGAACATTGTAGCTACCCACTCATTTCAAGTACGCCTGACTAGGGTGCTGGCCCTGCCCTCCTCCTGTAGTTAACAGACAAGGTCACTAACCCCAATGAGACATTTCTGTGCCTCCCTACAGGCTCTCCACAGAAACAGAAACAGCCCATTTTGTCCTCTCCAGGGAGAAACCCTTGGCTTCGAGGACAAGGATTTGAATGAATTAATTGCTAAGCCGGGGACACAGACATGCGCATAGAACACCTAGCACATCTAGTACTATAGAGAAAAGGACCCGAGACAGATCTACACCCTCAGGGAGAAAAGACTAATAGACAGCTCTAAGGTATTGATCGCCATGATAAGCCACTGCAACAGGGACAAGGACGGAGCTCCTGCCTCTGACGGCAGGGAAGGGGTGCTGAAGACTGGCTGGGGAAGAGTTCTTCCAGGGCTGTGGTGCTGAAGCAGACTCTCTGAGGGCCCCTGGAGAGTGATGGGTGGAAGAGAAGCTCGGAGTTAAAGTCTACACGCCTCACCTCCACCACTCCCACTTCTACCCGGTCAATGCCTAACGAGTCAGTGGCCAGGCTCATACTTCCCAGGGAAACTGGACGTTTGTATGTGTAGGATAACTGGAAATCCCAATAAAATACTTGGGTCCCATATGGCAAAGCACATTCATCTTCAAGAAGAAACCAACCCTCTAACACAATGCCAAGCCCCAGGGGCTGGAGAGATGGTGGCTCCCTAATAGAGAGCACTGGCCACTCTTCAAAGGACACAGGTTATCCCTATGTGGCTGCTCACAACTGTCTGTAGCTCCAGCTCCAGGGAATCTGACACCCTTTTCTGGACTCCACTAACACCAGGCACACATGTGATGCACAGACATACATGCAGGGAAAATGCTCATAACACATAAAATGGAATAATAATTCTGATGATAGCAAAGTACCAAATAAACACAACAGTGCCCAGGAACATTTGGAACAAATGATTTAAGGGGAAACTGAGGTCGAAACAAAACAAAGCACCTCTGATCAATATCCTCAGATAAGACAGCACAAAATAAAATAAAAGTATTTTTCTTTCTTTAGAAAAAAAAATGACTTATTTATCTTATGTGTAAGAGTGTTCTGTCTGAGTGTACATCTGTGAACCACGTGCACGCCTGGTGCTTATGGAGGCAGAAGTCATTGAATGGCCTGAATTGAAGTTGTAGATGGTTGTGAACCTTCATATGGATGCTGGGCATTGAACCCGGATCTTTTCGAAGCCAACTAGTGCTCTAACTGAATGCCTGTGGTGGCATAGGATTGTCATCCTAGCACTAGGGAGGCTGAAGCAGGCATACTGAGAGCTCAAAGCTAGCCTGTGGGGCAGGAAAGAGAAGGAAAAGAGAGGGAAAAGAAAGGGGCAAAAGCAGGGAAGGAAAAGAAAGAAAGTACTAGAAATTCAAAATGGCAAAGAATACTAAGTCAATAGAACTGGAAGAAAATGACTGAGCAAATCGCCCAGATTAAGACAAAGGAGAAACAAACTTGAACAACAAACAGAACATTAGCTAATGAAGCCTAACTCTAACCTCAGAAACGCAAAGTCAGAAAATGAAAGAGAAAAGTGATTGAGAAAGTAACACAGGGTCTGGTGAGTGGCTCAGAAGCTAAGGCACTTCCTGCCAAGACTGAGTTCAGTCCTGGGAGAGAAATGATAACTGCAAGTTGTTCTCCAAACTGTATTTGCACAAACACACAAATCATCAAGCAATATTATGAAACCTTTATCAATCAATATTATGAAACCTTAAATAAAAAACGAGTGAGTTTGGGAGCCAATGGTAGGGTAGTAGTGGCAGGTTTACAAAGAATTGGGATAAAAATATTAGACTCTTTCAAAACAATAGTGAAGGTTAAAAGATAATTCCTTCAAAATTCTCCCATAAAATGATTTCCAACAGAGAAATCTCCACTCCATTTCCAACTCCACTCTTAGCCTACTAATCAATTATGATGGTAAACTAAGGCATTTCAGAGAAGCAAGAACTCAAAGGGTATCTCTTATCTCTCTCATCTCAGAAAATTACTAAAGGATGTACTTAGGCAAGCTAAGAAAACAAAACCAACAAACAACAAAGGAACAATATAGGGAAAAGAAGAGCCCCAGTAATACCCTGGCAGGAGAGAAGCCAGAGAGCAGCAGTTGTGCTGTCAGGCTACTGAAACAACAGAACCCAAGAATTATAGGCTACAGCCCAACAACGTTGGGTCAGTGGTGCCAACAACTACACTTAGACCTGGGCAGTTCAATTATGGATACCACCCATGCTACGTTCAAACCTAACCCTGTGCCAGGGTTCCTAACATGAACTTGGAAGTCACTGGACCTCTTTAACCTCTTTAGTAGTTCCTCTTCCAATGTAATCACAGTGAATTCATCTCCTGTCTGTTTTTCTGTATTACTTTTCTCTTTAATTGGCTTACTGCGGTCAAGTGGCAGAGCCTAACTTGATGAGACTGTCAGGTCTCAGGCTCTGACCATTCAAATGTGGGCAATAAAACACAGTAACAAAGAGAAGTCTGAAAATGATGAACCTCAACATGGCAAGCCAGGTAGTTCAGTCTAGAGCAGTAAGTTGAAGTAATCTTTCCAAGGGGTAACAGGAAATGGCTAGCTCTCATGTGGCTGAATGTCAAGAATTGAGCAGTTTCACTGATGAAGATACATCACTGGAAAAACAAGGTATGGGGGCAGCGGGTTGCAGAGCTGACTCTGCTAAGAGTATTTGTTGCTCTTCCGGAAGACCGAAATTCAGTTTCTGCACCCACATGGCAGCTCACAACTGCCTGTAACTGTAGCTCCAGAGAATCTGACACTGTCTTCTGATTACCTAAGGTACGGAAAGGCAGCTGCTCAGTGTATCACACTATGCTGTTCAACTGTGAACAGTATTTCTAGTTATAATTATTAGGAACATCAGCCATTCTGAGACTGTGGGAGAGTGAGGGAGCTAAATGTGCATGGGAGGCAGAGCAGAGAAGTGCTGTGATCAAGGTCTTCCCTATAGAATGCCATGTGACGGCCTCTCTCAAAATCACTGAAATCACGTTCAAAAGCCAGTGGAGAAAGACAGCTCAAACATCTGAAAATGGCTGCCTCTGAGGAGTAAGAAATATGGAAAAAGGGTAGAACAAGGGACTGTTGGTATTTTGTCTCCTATAAGCCTAGTGGAACTATGGGATTAAAAACAACACATGCACAATAATAATGTTCATGTTTTTAGTCCCAGCACTTGGAGGCGGAGGCAGGAGGCTTTCATTGAGTTTAAGGTATCCTGCTCTACATAGTGAGCTCGAGGGCAGCCAGAACTACATAGAGAGATCCTGTCTTAAAAACAAACAAACAAACCACCACCAATAAATATATAAAATATATACATACACAAAAATGATCATGGTTGATCTTTGACATTCTAAATCCAATTAGCCAAGTCTACATAGTTAGACCTTTTCTCAAAAATACCAAAAACAAAACTAAACTAAACCAACATTGTAGTTACTGAGCACAGGTAACGAACCCCTGCCTTCCAGAGTCAATAGTTAAAAGCTCAGAGCTGCATAAAGAACTAAGAGCAGCTATTTGGACAAAAGGGTAGACTTTGTGACACACTGTGACATACTACAGCTTCCATGGCAAGATTATGTTTGCTTGTTTTATTTGTGTGTTTGTTTTTAAGAGGAAGAGGTTGTAAGGGTGAAAGGTGGATATGGAGGGACAGGAAGATTAAGTGGGTTTGGGATGCATAATAGGACATTTACAAAGAACCAATAAAAAAACGAAGAAGTAAGAGAAAGTGTAAATCTGGACTCTATTAGAGAAAAGCAAGTAGCTTTCTCTTCTTCGATAGGTCACAGAGACAATGATATAACCGTCTCCAGACTGACTGTAATGGACGGACTGGTGGTAGTAGTTACGTTCAAGCCCTGGGCTTGCATATTTGCTAGTCCTTGTACTGAGTACTATTTTTTAATCTATGTGTGTGTTCCTGTATGTGACTGATGGCACCTACCACAGCTCACATGTGCCTGTCAGAGAGCAACTTTGAGGATTGGTCCTCACCTTCAATCATGGTGTCTCTTGTTCCCCGACTCATATGCCAAGGTTTCTCCTGCTGCCATCTCACCTTCCACCGTGCCACTGGAGTGCCAGGCTTGCACACAGGTGACTGTCTCCAGCCTTAGGTAGTTCTGAGGATCTCAACTCACATCCTCCCGCTTACACAGCAAGCATTTACCCTCTCCCCAGCACTAAGTACTTTTTACTCACATTACCCACTCTATACCTGCTCCTGAGTGCTGGGATTAAAGAAAGGTATGTGTCACTACAGAGCATCAGCCCAGACTTAGGACAAAAGGACAGTGATAGTCTATTCAGTGCCTTTGAACAAGTAGCAGTTGTGAGAAAAACTTGCTTACTTTTTAAAATGTCAGTAGAATATTGACAAGAAAACACCACTTTTCTATAAAAGGTCACTCGCGAAAATGTCAAAGTCTGATGCCAACCCTGCTTTTTATAGAGCACAAACTGAAACTGTGATCCCAAGAGCACTATTTTGAAGAAAATTTCCCATGGTCCACAGACCTTTAACAAGAGGCTACTGCCGTAGCTGAAGTGACCCACGACAGTGATTTAAATAATACTGGAAGATAAACCAGGGCATACTTTTAAGAGAGAGAGAAGAGAGAGAGAGAGAGAGAGAGAGAGAGAGAGAACAGGACTAGGCATGATAGCATACCTTTAAATCCCAGCACTTGGGAGGCAGAGACAGGTAAATTCCAGGGCTACAGAGACCCTGTCTCAAAACAAACAAACAAAACAAAACAAAACAAAACAAAAAACAAAACAAAAAAAAAACCCAAAACCCAAAAACCAAAAAGAAAGAAGTTCTCCTGCATATGAAAATTTATATGACCCAACTAAAGTATAGATGAGTTGGTGGTTTAGGTCAATGGTAGAATGCCTCAAGCTCAAGATTCCAGTTTCATTCTTCAGTTATTCAATGATGTGTGTCTAGAATGAAATGAACTGACTCTGGGCATGGTGCTTGCCAGCAATCCCAGCACTTGGGCTAAAGCCGGCAAATGGTGGACCTGAAGCCAGCCAGTGCTGCATGTGGGGAGCCTATCATTTGCCCCAGCCTACTTTTAGAAGTAGGCTAAGAGGCTACAGAGACAGTTCTTAGGTATTGCTACCTGACACTAACTGAATACCTTCTAAAGGCTCCCACTTGTATTCTGTTTATGATCTGTCTCAGGCATACACCAAGAACTTTCACACCAAATCCAGCATATCACTCCAATTCCTCAAGATTAAGGTCTAAAAACAAAGAGTGGGAACTGGAACCACTGTGGTAGGTGAAGAGATATTTAGGAAATACCTGAAAATCTCACAGAGTCCCACCCTAGACAAAGATCAACAGGCAATTAATGATTCCAGAGAGAGGGGGAATTATCCTTTCCTAGGGATGAACCGAACTGGTTAGCCAATACATATGTTTCAGACCTTAATATATATACAAACAACAACAACAAAGGACTCAGCAAGTATTAATATATTTGTATGTCTATACAATAATAATAATAATAATAGTAATAATAACAATAATAATAATAATAATAATAATAATAATAATAATAATAACAAAAGAAAAAGAGGCCATCAGTTTGAGAGAATGAAAAGAAAGGAACAGAGTAGGGGCTTGCTGCCCTTCTAGGGGACCCAGGTTCAATTCCCAGCACCAAAACTATAACTCCAGTTCCAAGAGACCTGACACCCTTTGCTGGCCTGTGAAGGCACCAGGCATGAGTGTGGTACCTAGACAGAAAGACATGCAGGCAAAACACCTATGCACATAAAATAAAAATAAATCTTTAAATATGTGTGTATACATTTTTTAAAAGAGAGATACTTGTGTGTCTCCACTTGACTATCAAACGCTATTAAACAGACCCCAAAGAAGTTAAACTGTCTTCAAGAATGCCATGATGCGAGAGAGAAAGGGCCAACATTGTGCTGTCAGCTAGAAGAGGCACCTGTCTCCCAGGAGAACTTCCCAGTTCTGACAACTAACACTAACGTAAGTGTGTCCCTGTCGTGGTATCTGCTTCCTGGGAACAGGTGGCACTGTTCAGAAAAGGTAAAAGTAAGAGTCTTCCACTATTGATAAACCCATTTCCTTTTATTATTCTGCTTCCTAATTTCTTCAAGAAGCAGTGGTCTCATGAATCTAAATACCCCCTTCCACAATAACAGCAATAAAAGAAGCCACATCTGCACTGAAGGTCATCTAGACTGATAGACCATCGAGACTGTGAAGAAATGGACTGTTTCAAATTGAGACCGAATATATTCTTGGGCTACTTGAGTTACTTCCCCCGCCCCCATTTAAAAAAATTATTTATATTTAATGCGTATGAGTGTCTTGTCTGCATATGGGCCTGGTACCCTTAGAAGCCAGAAAAGGGGGGGGGGGTGGTGCTAAATCCTCTGCAACTGGAGTTAATGAACCAGTAAGCCACCATGTAGGTGCTAGGATTTTCTCCTACAAGAGAAAATGCTCCTAGCCACTGAGCTCTCTCTAGCCCCTGCCCCCACCTCCCATTAGTCCCTTTCAATAACCATCTACTAACAATTTCTGTATCTAACCTAACATTCTGTGACTACTGGGTATAAGTGTTCATATGAGAGTAGGCAGGATGGCTCAGAGGGTAAAGGCACTTGCCACGTAAGCCTGAGGCTCAGAAGCCACATAAAGGTAGGGAGACCTAACTCCACAAAGTTGTCCTCTCACCTCCATACATGCACGCATCATGGCACACACGGCACCTACCCACAATAAATAAATTTAAAACATCTAGAATGGTTTTGTTGTTGTTTTTAAGACAGGGTCTCACTAAGTAGTTCTAGCTGTGTTGAAACTCACTATGTAGACCCAGGATGGTCTCAAACTCAGAGATCCACCTCCTTGATACTGAGATTCAAGGCATATACCACTGTGCCCCACAAGGCCTATGTTTTGTCCAATTTAGCAGAGCTTTAGTTCCTACTAACCCCAAAGCTAAGAATGTCAGAGTATCTCAAGTGTACAGAAGATATTTCCTGTTCTGCTGAGGTCTCCACCAATGTACATATGGTAAACACACTAATTCATGACTTTCTTCTGTTCTGTGACCACGAAAGTTCATGTAACCTCTTCCAACAGAGTATGTTACTCAGCGTAAATAATCTACCTTCACTGCTTTGACTCAGTATTGCCGGGAGCCATGGCCTTAACCATGGCCCAGTGAAAAATTATTAGCTTACACTTACACCACTGAGAGAACATGTGTAGTCTAACAGAGTATTTGTGGGTGTGGAAGACATTGACCCTTGGTTCCAGGAACTGAAGATTGCCACCAGCCCTCCCTTGCTTCGGGCTCTTCCCCTCTCCCTTGTCACGGGTTCTCTCCCCTCTCCCTTGCCCCAGCATCTTCCCCCTCCTTGAAGCTTTCTCCTGCTTGTGCTTATACTGCCATCCCTGAAGGAAAGTTTTGGGAGCTTGATCACACAACTGTCTTGCTCTCATTCTTCATGTCTCTCATCTCTTTCAGTCTCCCTCTCCCCTGCCCTAGGACCCTGTTGAACGCCCTGCGGGTCAGGGCAAAACCATTCCTTATACAGTTCAGAACAAGAGCTGTGTTTTACAATCACACAGCATAACTCATAAGGTAGAAATGGAGCCACGAGTTAAACCAAACAAACCTGCAGGTAATACCAGTGTCATCTTTAATTTATGTTCTCACTGTCCCTAAGTGCCGTAGTCAATATTCCAAATGCAAGTGGAAAGAGTAATGAGTTAATGTGACTCCCAGCAGCAAGCCAAGAGTATGAGTGTGAAGGAGGCTGTGAGTCATGCTGCCTTCCTCTGTAGTCCCCAACAGCAGAGCACACGGGGACTCACATGCTACTGGGAGACGCTGGAACCAAGAAGCAGAAAAGGAAAGCAACAGCAGGCAAGCAAGGGTCCAGCTTTATGGCAAATTCAGCCTTGACCTTTTCTAACAGCAGAGTTCTGGAGTATTTAAAAAAAAAAAAAGAAAAAAATAAAAAATGCCTCAGGAGCTGGACTGCACTGACTGCTCTTCCAGAGGACTCAGGTTTGATTCATGGCAACCACATGGTGGCTCATGACTATCTCGAATGAGATCTGGTGCCCTCTTCTAGCCTATAGGCATACACATAGGCTGGCCACTGTATACATGAGCTGCAAGGAAGCCCAGTTGAAGGTCATCTGACAGAATCTTCCAGACATGTAAGCTTGATTTCAAGTCAGTCCCAGCAACTCTCTAACTCTGACAATCACAAACCACAAGGATCATTTTGAGCCTACTAATCCCCCAAAATTATAAGATATAACTAAATAAAGCTCGGAGGTGAGTATCCCAAATGGTAGGAAACCTGTTAACATTTCCTCACAAATCAACATTCAACTAGTATCTCTAAAAGGTTCTTTTGGTCAGTCAGTAGGTCTGTCTGTCTACTATGTTTTTGGAGAAAACTGCTTTCTACCCCTCCCCCTTTTTTGACAGTCTCATGTAGCTATCTCCTCACCCAAGAATGACCTCAAACTTCTGCCACTCCTGCCTCTATCTCCAGAATGCTGGGATTAAGGTATGTGATTTCAGGCATCAAACCTGGGGCTTTGTAGATGCTATGCAGGCACTCTACCAACTAAGCTCTTTCCTACCCACTCTTGATCCATGTAGTAAAGGTCATACTGCCCAAGGTTCTGACAGGTGATGTGGAGTGGCCTGAACAACTTGATACCCATCGTACAGAGGAGAGTTACAATGACCCAAGCCACACTAGTTAAAGTCTACTCTATGAACTTTTAATTGATGCTATCAAGGAGATACTGTTTGTACCCAGATCACAAACTGGGAGGGGGATTTAAGTCTAGCATTGAGGGTAGCCAGTTTTACCAACTGGAGAATGAGACCAAAGCAAGAAAAAGCAGTTTTAGGAATACATCCTAAAGATATCAAAACCCCAAGACCCAATCATGACTAAAGCTAGTATCGTCGTAGAACTTCTTGATTCAGGAGCCAATGAATTCTCCTTTAACCTTAACCTAGCAATGTGCTTTTTCATTACTATAATGAAATATACAAGCTTATGTATAGAACACTATTGGTCAAAGCTCTGCCAGCTATCTCACTTCATGACAGATGGCATCACAACAGTAAGAATAAAGCACGAGGAAGAGATCATAGAAAGCCAGAGAGGCTGACATCTTAACATGACTACTCTGGGAACCAAGCTTCCAAAAGATGAATCTCTAGGCAATATATTCAAGCCACAACCAAACTGCAGTAGACTTGGTTTATGTTGGATCTTTGTCACCAAGTCAAAGATGAGGTTCAAATCACACTTCCCAGAAATATCTAAGAAATAGCTATTTTGAAGCTGTTTTGGAGGGAGGCTGGAAAGATAGCTCAGCAGTTAAAGACTGATCACAAGCTGCTCCTCCATAGGATTCCAGTGCGATTCCCAGCACCCACCTAGCAGCTGACAACCCTTTGTAATTCCGGTCCCAGAAGCCCAGTGCCACCCTCTGGCCTCCTTGGGAACCAGGCACACACATGGTACACAGACACACATAAAGGCAAAAACACTCATACAGATAAAATAGAAATGAATTCAAAAACTCGTTTTAAAGCCAGGTGCAATGGAGCACATCTGTAATCTCAACTCTCAGGAGGATGAGACAGATGGACACTAAGTATGACGTCAGAGTAGGCTATAAAATGAGTCTCAGACCAGCCCGATCCACATAGCAAGACACTGGCTCAATTATCATATGACCAAAACTTTTTGGACAAAAGAGGTATTCTTAAAATTCCCTTAGTTTGTAAGATATGAAATTTGCTACTCTATGTTCTGTTAGAAGACAACTGGAAATCAGGATCATTGTTACTTAAAACTATTAAGCAGATTAAAATGATATTTGTTTTTAACAAAAAAAAAAAAAAAAAAAAAACAAAACAAAACCAACTATTAAGGAACTCTGAGAGAGCTGACTGGCCACTGAGCGGTTAGCGTGCTTGCTGCTCTTACAGGGGACCTTAGCCTGTTCCTAGCATCACACTGGGCAGCCCACAGCCACCTGACACGCCAGCTCCAGGGGCTCCAAGCCTTCTTTGAGCCTCAACAGGATTGCACATGCATACATATAAATAAAGGTAAATCTTAAAAAGTACAAGTAAAAAATAAAAGTTGTATGTGAGCTCTCACTGAGAAGGTAGAGGTTTTGCCCCCAAGAGGCCTGTGTAAAACCTTCAAATAGGGGTAGGGGGAAGGCTCATGTTTCTTAAATAGACTTCAAAAAATGATTCCTATAGGTCTATATGGCTGGAGGTACAGCAAACAATCTATCGCTTAGTGCCATTAACCCACAGTGGGTATACAGTATGATTATTATTTGAAAAGCATATTTTCAGTAATGTCTAAGATAAGTATAATGAAGAAAATCCATTATCATCACTGCTCAGGACATTAGCAAGAATACTCAAAAAACTGGCCATTTTCTCTACAGATCGACTTCCTCAATAATGTTCTACTTAGCCCAATAAAATATCTGCTATATCTTAGGAGAACAAGCCAGCTAGTGATACACTTAAAACGATTTGATTTATATAGTGGTATACAAGCTATTTGATAACATACCTAGTTCATAAAGAACAGCATACCCATATTCAAATATTATCTACCACCATATCAAGTGACCTCCTATTGTCTACCAGCCAAAGTTGTGTAGAGGGTATATCTTAACATTCTAAGGATTTTTTTTTTTTTTTTTTTTTTTGACATACGGTTTCTCTGTGTAGCACCCTGGCTGGTCTCCAACTCAAGAGATCTGCCTGCCTCTGCCTCCCTAGTGCTGAGATTAAAGGTTCCCCCCACCCACCACCAAGGACTTCTTAACATTTACTGTAGAGATAGGCAAAATCTGTCAGAAAAAAACCTAAAGAGCCCCTTTCCTCCATTTTTATAGAGAAGATATAGGTGCAAACCATTAGAGAAGAAAACTAGGGGAGTCCCACCTGAGCAGACAAGTCTTTTTTTTTTTTTTTTTTTTTTTTGCAATGGAGAGCAGAGGCAGGGTTTTGAGACAGGATTTCTCTGTGGCCCTGGCTGTCCTGGAACTCACTCTATAGTTTAGAGGCTGGCCTCTAAACTCAGAGATCTGCCTGCCTCTGCCTCCCTCCTGAGTGCTGGGACTAAAGGCGTGTACCACCACTGCTGGCTAGCCAGTGACTCCTGTCTCTAGCTCTCCAGTGCTGGGTGACAGCCATGTGCTGTTACACTAGCTTTTGTTCAAACTTTCTTTTTTCTTTTTTTTAAATATAGATGTAGCTATCTTCAGACACCAGAAGAGGACATTGGGTCCCATTACAGATGGTTGTGAGCCACCATGCGGTTGCTGGGAATTGAACTCAGAACTTCTGGAAGAGCAGTCAGTGATCTGAAAGCCTGAGCCATCTCTCCAGCCCCTAGCTTTTGTTTTTAATGTGAGTTCTTGGGATCAAACTAAGTCTAACACTTGCGTGGCAAGTACTTACAGACTGAGCTATCTCCCTAGTACCACTGATTTTTTTTTAAACTATTTAACATGCTTAGGATAAAATGTGGAACACAGATTTATAAAGTAGAGTGCTAACAGTCACAGGCAAGTAATGGGAATGAGACACATAACTGGGTGTTTTACAAAGTCAGACACCGTATGTGTTACAGGTAAAACTAGAAAACACAAAGGTTATCTTCAATTTCTCACAACATGGACAATGATATGAATTTGTATAATTAGATACAAGTATGCTACCTTAAGAATAAAGGTTCCATTCCCAGCACCCACAGACTCAAAATTGTCTAACTCAAATTCCAAGTGAATCCACTACCCTTTTCTGGCCTCTTCATACATGTAGTACATAGACATACATATAAGCAAAACAGCCACACATGTAAAATAAAAATAAATCTAAAATACTAAGAAGAAGAAGTAGGGGCTAAAGAGATGGCCCAGTGATTGCCAGAACTTGTTGTTCTTCTAGTGGACCTGAGTTTGATTCCCAGCACTCACACAGTGGCCCATAATCTCCTATATTTTCAATTCCAGGGGATCCAACTTCTTCCCTCCTTAGGCACTACTCAAATGTGGTGTACAAACAAGCAGACAAATAATCCATACAAGGAAAATAAAAATAAAGGTGGAAATTAACTACTTAATCAGTTTAAAGTAAAGTAAACAGTGTCCAAGACCTACAATCTTAGCACTCATCAGGGGAAGGCAGGAAGTTAAGTGAAGATGAGGCCAACCTGGACATGTGATCCTGTCTCAAAAAGCAGGGAGGAGGCAAAATGGCTCAGCAGGTAAAAACACTCGATGTGCAAGTAAGCAACCAGAGTTCAATTCTTGAACTCCACGTAAAGGTGGAAGGAAAGAACAGATCCCTGAAAGTCTTAATTCTACACCTGCACAATGGTGTGCACATGTGCACAAATAGCTTTCATTGCATTTTATTCCTAACGGTGGGACTTATTTCTAGCTGGGCACCATGGCATATTCCTGTAATTTCAGTACTTACAAGGCAGAGAGGTAGGAGGCTGGCAACAAGTTTGAGACCAACCTTACCTACAGAGCAAGTTCCAGGCTACACAGAGCTCCAGAGGGAAACCTTGTCTCAAAATAAGGAAAGAGAAAGTAAAGGAAAGAATTTTTAGTTTTGTTTTTCTGAGATAAAGATTTCTCTGTGTAGCCTTGGCTGTCCTGGAACTCACTTTGTAGACTAGGCTGGCCTTGAACTCAGAGATCTGCCTGCCTGCCTCCTGAATGCTAGGATTACTTCCCCTTCTTAGAATATTATTTCTGAATGGGGTGATATTTTCTAACAAAGAAAGTAATGTCTGAGCCCTGGGGACAATGGTATTTATAGTGCTGACTAACAGGCTTAACTGATTCCATTCTGTCCCTCTCTAACTTTTGTCCTCCTGAGTTCCTGTTCTGCAGTTACCTTGGATTCTAGGAATAATATGACAGATAAAAAAATTGTCTTTAGGACAGAAATGGAACTAACCTTATCCATGCTAAACCTAGCTGGAAAAGGTCTCCCAGCCCCAAATAGGAGCAAATCACCCCAAGATTGGAACAGGGGCTATCTCCTAAAGCAAGAGAAATCTTCTTATGGGAAGCAGATGCAAATGCTGATGGAGCAGCAGCTGTTCTAGACCACTTCCAAGAACCAGAGCAAGGACATTGACCAGTCAGACCACTGCCCTGACCAAGACTGCCTGCTCTGTCAGCTGTGCAAACCTGCAGCCTCTGCCTGTTTTCCCTTTCCTACAAAAATCTCAAATTCTTGTCAGCTGATACAAGGCAGATCCGAGATTACTGAACATGTCTGCCCTCCCTGATGTGATCAAACTGATTAAAGCTGCTTTTCCACCATTCACCAATGCTGTGCTTGGTCGGCAGGTTGGGCCAGGTGGGCCAGGCCTCCTGGTACTTCTAGAGGACCTTTGCCCTAAATCTCTAGTAATAATCTCCTACCAGCAGAAAGGATAGGAGAGAAAAAGTTAATTTCTTATATTGAGTTTGCTTTTAAAGCTGTATGAGTCACTTAAGATTTTCAATGATCAGTATTTGACCATGCTGAGCTGCTTTTGACCTTCTTTTTATTCAATAAAGAATACAGCCAGGCAGTGGTGGCACAGGCCTTTAATCCCAGCACTTGGGAGGCAGAGGCAGGTGGATTTCTGAGTTCGAGGCCAGCCTGGTCTACAGAGTGAGTTCCAGGACAGCCAAGGCTACACAGAAAAACCCTGTCTCGGAAAAAGCAAAAAAAAAAAAGAATACAATACAATGAATGTTGTAGTAGATACATTATGGGTGTGTGTGTGTGTGTGTGTGTGTGTGTGTTGTGTGTGAGTGTGTGGCCTTTCTGGGAAGAGAAAACAGCAGGCTTCGTTTCCTTGTCATCCTTCCTTGACTTCCCTGTAGTAGAAACTAAAATGGGATAACAAAAGGTGAATGCCTTGCAATTTTAGAGAAAAATGATATTGAGCTAATTTAAAATTATGACTGAATAATTAAGATGCATTGAAAAATCAATTATACCATGTTAACAATATCATATACGGGGGAGGGGGGAATAGGAAGCAATTCACTCTAATCATTTTAATTTGAAAAGCTGACTATAAAGGATTTGTAGACCCACTTATTGAATATAAAAAGTAACAGATTATCATGTATAATTTCCAAAAAGCACACCACCATTTAATCATTCATTATAGTCTACAAAACAAATAGTTTGTTAATTTCCATTTATATAAGGAAGAACCTCACTCCTAATCAGCTCTTTTCAGTGACAAACTTCCTCAAGAGTATAAAGGCAAATTTGTAAAACTCACTGGTTACAATTACAATGAAATAACTGAGGATGGGTCTTTTAATTGCACCACATTTTATTAAGTCTAAAATGCCAGTGGTTATAAACTGAATTATTTTGTGTAATACAAGAAAAGATCAAAAGAAAGTTGTCATTTTTGTTTGTTTTGAGACAGGGTCTCCTGACCCAGCATCCAGAGGTGTAAACCTGAATATAAATATTATCAATTAAGCTATAATATGCTTACTTAATGCCATCCTATCTTCAAAGAAAGTAAAATTTAATAAAATTAGTTTTAAGGGTTAGAGAGATGGCTCAGCAATTAAGAGCACTGACTGCTCTTCCAAAGGACCC
>JADRCD010231787.1:17077-40560 GCA_019843815.1 Montemys delectorum | reverse complement strand
AGACAGAGAGACAGAGAGACAGAGAGACAGAGAGAGACACAGAGACAGACACAGAGACAGAGACAGAGAGACACAGAGAGAGACAGAGACACAGAGAGAGGCTGAGTGTGCATGGGCTTTTGAAACTCTAAAGCCTACCCCCCAGTGACACACTTCTTCTGGCAAGGCTATACTTCCTAAATTTTTCTAACCCTTCCAAATGGTTCAACTCCCTGGTGGCTAAGCACTCAAACATATGAGCCTACAGGGGAGGAAGGGGCATTCTTTTATTTTTTTATTCAATTTTATTTAATTTTTTACTTATTCACTTTACAGTTTTCTTGTTGACCTCCATCACCTCTTTCCACAATCCTTCCCTCTTCTCCTTCCCCTTCTCCTCTGAGTGGGAAGAGGTCCCCTGGGTATGCCCCAACCCTGGCACTTCAAGTCTCTGTGGAGCTAGGCACATCCTCTCCCACTGAGGCCAGACAAGGCAGCCCAGCTAGAAGAAAATATCCCACATTCAGGCAGCAGCATTTGAAATAGCCCCCAGTCCAGGTGTTTGGGAACCATATGAAGACCAAGCTACACACATCTGGTACATGCCTGTGGGGAGGCCAAGGTCTAGCCTGTGTATGTTCTTTGATTGGTGGTTCAGACTCTGAGAGCCCCAAGGGTTTAGGTTAGTTGACTCTGTTGGTCTTTCTGTGGAGTTCCTACCCCTGTTGATGCCCACAGTTCTTCCTGCTATTTTTCCATAAGAATCTCCAAGCTTCATTCACTGTTTGGCTGTGGGCCTCTGCATGTCTGAGTAAGCTGAGGGTGGAGCCTCTCAGAGGACAGCCATGCTAGGCTCCTGTCTGCAAGTGTAACAGGGTATCATTACTAGTGTCAGGGACTGGGATGGGTCTCATGGGATGGGTCTCAAGTTGGGCCGGTTATTGGTTAACCATCCCTCAGTCTCTGCTCCATCCCCTGAGCCTGCATTTCTTGTAGACAGGATACATTTTGGGTTGAAAGTTTATGGGTGGGTTGATGTCCCCATCACTCCACTGGAGTTTCCTGCCTGGCTACAGGAGGTGGCCTCTTGAGGTTCCATGTCCCCAATGCTGTGAATCACAGTTAAGGCCACCCCCATTGATTCTTGGGCACCTTTGGGGGCATTTTTATTCAAATAGTCAAACTCCGAAACATACTTCTGCCACTTCATACAATTTATATAAATGGTGTTCTTAGCATTGTCACTTTTCACAAAATTCCAGAGGGCTATGGTGTCTGTTCCCAGAAAAAAAAAAAAAAAAAAAAAAAAAAAACTACCTTAACCTCCAGAAAGAAGCAGTCCTCTCCGGGTGCCCTGGAGGAAGCCGCATGTCTTGGCAGCCTGAGGAGATAGGGTTATCTGTGTTGCCTTGGGTTTTTTTGCCCAGCACCCTAAGGCAAGGAACATGCTCTCGCACTTCAGCTTCCCTAGACGGTGGCCGAAGGGCAGCCAGGATCCAAACTCATCCTTTTGGTCCCTCTCCCATGTGGCCCATGTGAACAAATCCTATTACATCTGAAAAGTCTGGGGGCATAAGCATTTGGGAGAGTCAGGTGTGAGAGAGGGATTCCCCCCAGGTCTGAGTTGTGGGGCATCTGGGGAGGCTGAGAAAGGGCTCAAAGATGGAGGAGGAGGAACACCAGCATTTCAATAGCCAAAAGCCAGTGTTCACAGTTAAGATGGGCTCTTCTGAGCAGGGGCTGGGGGGGTAGGGGGAGCTGAGAGATCTACAGCCCAGCCCTGACAAGGAGAAGGGTAGGGGTGATCTGAATGAGCAAGCTATGCCTGGAAGCAACTTCAGCTTTCTTCTTTGTTCCCTGTGGGTGCGAGCCTTTTCAATAAGCCCCTGAGTCAAGGGAATGACAAGTTTAAATTTTTATTTGGTAATGACAATAGTAATTAAATTGTTCAATGGTGGCTCCAGGCATAGCACGAACCACTTCATGTATTTTGTGTGAATACAAACATGCTGTTTTTTTTTTTTTGTTTTGTTTTTGTTTTTTTTGAGGCTGAGTTTCTCTGTGTTGTCCTGGCTGTCCTGGAACTCACTCTGTCCTGAACTCATCAGGCTGGCCTTGAACTCAGAAATCCACCTTCCTCTGCCTCCCAAGTGCTGGGATTAAAGGCCTGCGCCACCACTGCCTGGCTCAAACATGCTGTTTATGTGGAAGTTTGTATATATACACGCACACATATGCACATGTGTGAGCATACAAATATGGAGTGTGTGTGTGTGTGTGTGTGTGTGTGTGTGTGTACATGTATACAGAGGTGCTGTGCACATGTGACTACACATGCATACAGATGTGCTTTTTGTATGTGAATACATGTGCATACAGAGGTGCTGTCTGTCCATGGCTATGCACATATGCAGATTTCTTGAATGTATAAAAATATTCACAGATAGTCTCTATGTGTCTTATAGATGTGAGATGTTATGCTCACAAATGTATTAATGACAACCTAAGGAAGTAGGTACAGATGTAACCCACTGTAGATGACCTAGTGGGCACAGAAGACAAAATAACTTATGGAAGATGATACAATTAGTAAGTGTCATAACTAGGATTTGAAGTGGCATAGGCCTGTAACCCCAACTACTCCAGGAAGACCTGAAATTCAAATCCAGTTTGGGTGAGAGTTTAATGTCATTTACACAGAGCACCTCTGTATGCATGGATATTCACATACACACAGCACCTCTGTATGTATTTAATGAGACTGGTGATGTAGATCCTCAGCAGAGCATTTGCCTATCATATGGGAAAGCCTGTGTTCAATGCTAAGTACCTCAGAGCACAGTACCCCAATCTACAATACCTAAATACACAATCCCTCAATCAATGCACAGTTAGCTCAACCCATATACCTCAATCTACACAGTACCTCAACGCACAGTACCTCAACTCTGCCCTGAAAACCAAAACCAGTAACAGTAGAAACTGAATTTTGTACTCCTTTGCTCCAGGTGGATTTTTTTTTTTATCCATTCTGCCTTGCCATTATTGCCTATGAAATGAACATGCATCTATTAGTATATTCTGTTTGCTAAGGAGGGAAGATGAGCAGAAATCACCTGTACTCTTTAAGAAATATGAGCAATGTGGTTTCTTGTATGAAAAGACACCAATTTCTCACATCCTAGATGGAAGGTAAGGGGTGTATAGAAGCATTGCCACCCTCTCCCCAATGTGGTGACACCCACTCCCTGCTCTGTGACACACCTCTTTCAGAAGTTCCTGGGATTCAAAGAGTTTAGGAATCTGTGAGTGCAGGGGAGGATTTGAAGGACCTTCCAAGGCACGAGGCTCTTCCTACTTTAGATTTTATTTTTATTTATGCGCGCGCGTGTGTGTGTGTGTGTGTGTGTGTGAGTGTGTGTGAGTGTGTGTGAGTGAGTATGTGTGTGTTTGTGTGTGTGTGAGTGTGTGTGAGTGTGTGTGAGCGAGTGTGTGTGTGTGTGAGTGTGTGAGTGTGTGTGAGTGAGTGTGTGAGTGTGTGTGTGTTTGTGTGCGTGTGTGTGTGTGTGTGTGTGTGTATGTGTGCATATGTTCCCACAGAGGTCTGAAGAAGGTGTTGAGCTCTTAGAATTGGAGTTACAGGTAGCTGTGAGCTGCCCAGTGTGGGTGCTGGGACAGAACCCTTGCAGGTCCTCTGCAAGAACACTGAGTGCTCTCAGCCATGGTGTCATCTCTGTAGCCTCAGTATGGATTTGTTTTTTGTTCACACTTACAATATAGCCAAATGGCTTCCTTGCACCACTCAGAGCCCAGTGATGCCAAAGTGCAGTGGGCTTTCTGATGCGGAAGGAGTAGAATAGAGTGGTCAGGAGAGGTGCGTTGGTCTGTAGGATGGTACGTAGGGCATTTCTCTAGATGTGATCTCAGGCAGCTCATGTCCTCCCTTTGGGCTTCAGTGTCCTGATCTGTTAAATGAGGTGGCTGGATTGATGTCCAAGTTCCCTCTACTTAGTGACTGTGTTGGACTCCTGTGAGTGTGTGGCAGGAGTCTGAGTGTAGAAAGGGCAGACAATGGGCAAAGCAGAAGAGAAGCTTTCCTTACAAAGAGACGTCAAAGGTTTGCCTTCTGTTCCCGTGTATTCCCAAAGAAGACCATTTTGAGGAAAACCCAGATGTTCACCCACCCCAACAACTTGCAGGAATAGCTCAGGGACCAGAAGAAACTTGAAGCCTCCGTGTAATTAACCACACGATTCCTGACGGCCAGGAGCTCATATGCTTGTTATATTTTCAAGGAGACCCAGCGTGTAAGAAAATAGCCTGATAAATTAGTCTGATAAGCATGCTGTGTCTCTCTGCAGAGGGTCCAGCATATTCACAGTCATGTCAGCAGTGTGACACTTCCTGGCCCTCTCTCTCTCTCTCTCATTAGCATCTTTGGAAGGTTGTGTAACTCAAACGTACTAGTCAGACCTTGCCCTGCTGCCCTCGGAGCACGGGGGTCTGGAGAAAGAGAAGACAGGGCAACGGACTTGAAGGAGAGTCGAACTTTCGGCCCCAGCATCCTTCTGGGAATGGGAAAAGTCTGTATTCTGTGGTGAAAGGAGGGTTATGATCCCTTCAGGCACTGTCTGTGGAGAGGGGGAGAGGGCAGGCTGTGGAGTAGGGGACAGTCATCTGCAGGACCCTTACTGGCAGCTCCATCTCTGTCCTTGAAGAACACTTGCAGGCACCCCCGGGATTTGACCTCAGGGACTCACATTTCCCTGGCTGTCACATTCACTTCGGCAGAAACCCCTAATTTCATGAGAATGACCTCGAGATGACCCTGCAAAGGAGACTATGTGTCTCTGATGTTTGGCAGAATGGATCTTTATCTTCTCAAGGACACTGTCGAGACACTGAAGATGGCCGAGCCCCCAGGAGACCGGAGCTTGAGGAGAGAACAGGTCACTATGGATAGGACATCCTACTGCTTGAGCCAAAGCGACAGAAATGCAGAGGGGTTAACTAACAGGAACCAAGAACTTCCTCAGACCAACAAATAAGGACATTTGAAATAGAAAAGGAATTTTGGGTCAAAGTGCCAAAAGGAACCCTGGGACAAGTGTAGCCTGGGTGTGACTCCTTAATAGACACCTTCAGATGAAATTAGTGGTTACTATTACCTCCTCTTGCAAGAGCTGGGAGATGTACTGATTCTTTATATAAGAAGACACAGGTTCATTAGTATAAACTTGTACTGTTGGCAAGCAAACTATTGCCTGTGTGTGTGTAATGGTTCTCCATCTATTAGGACAAGGAAGATGCTGGAGTCTAGGAAGGAAGAGGGGCCAAAGGAGACCTTGAGAAGGCTCTCTGATGATTTAACAGGTTGTTTAAAAGGGAAGGCCCAGTGAGATGTTTCCGTATGTAAATATGCTTGTCTCAGAAGCCTGGGGACCTGAGTTTGACCCCTGGAATACAGGTAGAGGTGGAAGGAGAGAAGTCACTCTTGACCTTCATACATCGTGCAGCAAAACACAAATTATGCGCGCGCGCGCGCGCGCGCGCACACACACACACACACACTACACTGATAATGTCTTAGTTACTTTCCTATTGCTGTGGTAAGACACCATGACAAAGTCAACTTATAAAGAAAAGCATTTAATTTGGGACTTACAATTTTAGAGGGTTAGAGTCAATGATGGAAGAGCAAAGACTTGGTCGTAGGAAAGGTTGAGCGCTCACATCTTGATACACAAATAGGAGGGAGGAAAGGAGAGATAGATGGGGGAGGGGATGAGGAGAATGGGGAGAAGAGAGGGGGAGAGGGGGAGAGGGAGAAGGAGGATGGAAAGGGGGAGAGGGGGAGGGAGAGAAGGGAGAGGGAATCGCATGAGTCTTGAAACTCGAAAGCCTGTCCCCATTGACATACCTCCTCCTAGGATACCGCACCTCCCAATCCTTCACAAACATTTTCATCAATTGGGGACCAATTATTCAACTATATAAGCCTATGGGGGCTGATCTCATTCAATACACATTTCACCTTCTGATCCCCATCACTTTGTGGCCAAAATGCACTTCAGACGTCTCCAAGTCTTTCACAGTATCAACACTGTTTAAAAGTACAAAGTACTAAGTCTTTTCTGAGACTTGAGGTGAGGTCTTAACTGTAACCCCTGTAAAATAAAAAAGCAAAGTATATACTTCTAACATACAATAGCCTAGAATATACAATTGTAAACGGCAGAGATGAGGGCATAGTAAGGAAATATTGGACCAAAGCAAAAGGGTCACCCCCCCCCCTCTCTCTCTCCCCCCCCCCCCCCCCCTCTCTCTCTCCCTCTCTCTCTCTCCTCTTTCTCTCTCTCCCCCTCTCTCTCTCCCTCCCTCCCTCCCTCCTCTCTTTCTCTTTCTCCTTCTCTCTGACTGGTTCACTCCCTCTCTTCCCTGTCCTTGGTAGGTGTCTCACGGCTCTCCATGATGTGACCTGCTGTACTGCAGCCCTCTCTCCCTGCTGTGCCCCCCCCCTCCCCAACATGCTGTTCCAGCTTTACATTTCTGCTCCTCCTTTTATAAAGATGAGAGGTTGTATTGAATTAAACTCCACCCTAATAACATCAATTTGATGTATTTGTCTGGTCTGCCTGCTTCCCTCCGAATGGAGAATTATGTGGTTAAAGGAAAGAAAACACATTTCATGCTTGTTAATGGTGGAGGCTGGCAACCCCTTTCCTCCTGTTTGAAAAAAAAAAATAACACAGTCCTGGATCTCCTGAAAGTGCCTGTGGTTATGCTAATGTTTGAGATTCTTACCTTGCTAAGTCCTTGGACAGCATTATCTGTCACGAGGGGCTGAGGGGGTACAGAACTCAGTGGCAAAGGCGCAGACCCTGCAGACAGAAGGCTTGGGTTTTAGTGTGCTTGTGATTTGAAGACTGTTCGACCCTGGGACAGTTGTGTTCCCTGTCCATGGTCCCGATCTCTTGTCTAGCATATGGAAAGGAATCTTCCTTATGTGACCACAGGACCAAATGAGATTCTAGCTATATCAAACCTTTTATCTTTTTAAAGTTGTGAAGCTGGTGTTGATTTGGGTTGCTGCTGGGAGCTTGAACATGCTAGAGAGAAGTCTGAAGGGTTAACTGGCTTGTTTATAGCTTTGGGCTTATCCATTACACACAAGGAAGGAGAAATGACTGGCTTCATTGGACCTGACCACTGGCCCCTGGGAATGTGGGGGCAGTGGTGCTGATGCCAAAGACAGAATGCAGGTCTGGGAGGGAGAGTGGACAACCACATGAGTGCAGATGAAAAGTGTGCAGCCGTCTCGAGGGATGGATCTCACAGAGAGAAGGGTGCTTAATGCTATACTGGTGACACCCACCACCTGTTGTCAAAGGACAGACAGGCAGAGAACCCATGACTGTCCTCTGGGTGTCAGCTCAGCACAGTCATCATTGCTTGAATTGGCCAGCTGGAACTGCTGCCTATCTGCCTGTCTGTCCAACTGTCAATCTGTCCATACCTGACTCTATGCCTCTGAGGTTGGTTCGACTCTTCAGCCCTGTGTCGCCACAGCTCTGGGAATCTGCTTCAGTTCTTCAGCTGTGTCCCTAAATATCTCATCTGACCACATGCAGGGACTTTTTCTATGTCTGTATCAGGAAGGTCTCTGAACACTGCAGCCTCCTTAGCCCTTCACAGCCTACAAATACACATGCATCTATGGTAATAAACCACATACTACTGTGTGAAGTGTAATGTGTGATTTGAGAGCTAATGTTAGTGACTACTGTTTAAATAAAAGAACCTGTCAATGGGATTACTCGGTTAACTGCAGCCAATGAATCCAAAGTTGTTTGTGAAATGAATTCTGACAATGTGGGAATATACAAACATGACCGTCCATTTCACAGGATAGCATGCTTATGATAGGTAGATGAGGGTTTGTGAGACTTAAACATTATAAAACCCTGGGAATTCTATTGATCTGAATGTGGAGCACTCCTCAGAGATGCACGGGTTTGCAAGCTCAGCCTCCAGCTGGTGGCACTTCTTAGGGAGGCTGTGGAGACTTCAGTACTGTAGCTACACTGAGTGAGCTACAGTGCTGTGGGTGAGCCTTGAGGCTTTCTAGCCTGACTGTAGCCGATCCTCGGCTAGTTTGTGAGTTCTTCTTTCTTCCACCCTTCTCCACCCTTTCAGCCCCTCAATTCTAGGTAGGAAATAGATCTTTGATTCTAATTTCTTTCTTTCTGTTTCTTCTTTGACCACTATCAAACCCTAACCAACCCTCCCAAATGACTAACAACGACCAACCTTACCTCTTGGAGCCCCAGCCTTTATACACCTTCTGAAAATTTCCAGAATTTCAAACATCACATAACCACAGAAATTATCTGCCACTGGCAAAACCATGCCTCTGCTAGAGCATGAGGCAATTCACAGTCAGCTGCTGGAGACAGTTTGAAGCAGCTCCATATCTCATACCTGGGATTAAAATGATAACATATTCTCATAGTATTTCTGTTTTTAAAGACACAAAAATTCTCACTACACCAGGTTCACTTCCTCCTCCCTCTTTGACTTCTGACTACAGATATAACAGGACCAGCTACTTTCCCACTTCTGCCATTAGACCATCTCTGACTGCTTCATCTTCTCTGCCATGATGGTTTCTGCCCACCTGGGACTGTAAGTCACAATAAAACCCTCTCTCCATTAAGTTGCTTTTATCAGGGTATTTCTTATCACAGCAAAGAAAAATAACTAACACATAGATCCTTTTAAAAATGCTACATGATTTCAAACATAACATTTAGGGGCTGTTTTAGCAGGATGTAGTGGCACACAGTTTTAATCTCTGCACTCAGGTGGCAGAGGCAGGTGGATCTCTGTAAGTTTGAGGCCAGCCTGGTCTACATAGTGAGTTCCAGGATAGTCAGAGATAGATAGTGGGACTCTATCTCAAAAACAAACAAAACAAAACAAACAAACAAATGAAAAAAAAACAAAACAAAAAAGAAAGGGACTATTCAGAGTGATAAAAGTGAAGCCAGTGAGAGACTACCAGTGTCCTCCCGAGCCAGGGAAGGTGGTCAAGGCTTGGTGTGGAAGATGCACTGGCTGTGTTGACAGAGACTTTTGATTTGTAGTGGGTATTCTTGCTCTGTAACCCCACAATCCTGTATCTTCAGCAAGCCTGCTGGAAGCCAGCCTACTGGTAGTTAGAATGGTGGCTGTGAGTATAAAAATGAAACTTCAGAGAGTCAACCTTCTTTTCCATTCTTTGAAGTGTGTACCCACTTTGTAAACATATAATCATCTTTTGATATGTTGTATTGTTCAGATCCTTGAGAGAATAGATCTTAATTTTAATGTGTGATTTCAACAAACTGCGATATGCAATTCCTGACTATTCCATATTAATGACTTAAAGTCATGCTTTAAAGATTGAGATTTTTTTCCATTAGACATTTTGAATAATTAAAAGTAATATATAAGGTTTGATATAAACATGTTTTCTTGAAATATGGAAAATTTCCAAGTCATTTGGAAAATATCAATTTCTTCTAGCAAATAGAAAATCGCTTTTCCTTGCAGCCCTCCCCCAACCACCAACCTCCTTCTATGTAAGTTAAAAATCCATTAGTAAATTAGGCCTAGCTGGGTCCAATCATTGATATTTGATCCTTGGAACCTCTCAAAGAAAATCAATGTGTGGCTTTTCAGTTAATTAGCATAATGCTAATATAAAGTGTAATGCCTGCATAGCTGGACTCTTCATATTTAGCTTTCTCTTTCGCTAAGTGAGCAGAAAGGGCCAATCAATACTTTTCAGAGGAGACCGTACCAAGGCTTCTCAATAGCTGATCACAGGGCTCCACTTAGGCTCAAACAGTTTCCATCTGCCCGATCACCACACATGACAGGGCTTGCTAAAGCAGAAGGCTAATGGATGGAGGAGTCTAGAAGGTGGGTGATGCAGGTTCTGTACCTGTAAGGGCAATTAGTGGCAACCATCGATTCTAACCCACATGATTGTAATGCTTTAAAATGCGGTGTAATGTGGTGGTGGAGGTGGGGCATCTCAGTGGCCCCATGCTGAGGTGTTCCCCTGAACAAACAGGCTATGCAACAGGCAGAGGAAGGGAAGGGAACGGGACTAGAAAGGGTTAAGGGCAAGGAAGAGTGGGGGAGAGAGAAAGACAGAAAGAAAAGAGAGGAAGAGAGGAATAGAGGAAGAGAGGAAGAGGCCGGCTGGGAACACGTGGGAAAAAGAGATAGAAGATGGGGAGAGCGAGTGAGTGCTGGGATAGGCTGGGGTAAGTTGGGGTAAGTGAGCAGTCCTTAAGATGCTAGGTTGACTCCCACATGACCAAAGGTGATGATGTAAGCTCTTGCTAGGTCACTGTTGCTACGATTTCTAGGAGGAGCCTACTGGAATTGTCTGTAAGCTAATAATGATAGATTCAAATTCAGTTATCTGAGGTATATGAGTTTGAAGGCCAGTGTGATGAAGGGGAGTGAGAGCCATTGAATGAACTTCTACCTTGTCCTTTCTGGTGGAGGATTGACTCATTGCTGAGACAAAATACTTGCCAAAAGCAGCTTAAGAAAAGAAAGGTTTATTTGGGCCACAGGTACAGCCCATCACAGAACAGGGCCAGGATCAGGAGGCAGATGGCAAGAGTAATGAGTGACTCTCAGCAATGAGAAGGCTCAGCCCGCCTTCTTTCATTTAGTCCTTGACTCCTGCCTAGGGAATGGTTGGGATGGGTCTTTCCACCTCCGCTCAGTCTAAAAAATTCCTTGAAGTCATGCCAGACTTATCTTCATGGTGACTCAAAGTCCCATCAAGTTGGCAATCAAGATTAGCCATCGGGATGTACCTAGGAAAAAGAACTTCTCAGGGCCAAGGCCAGGTCCACAGTGTGAAGACAGTTTTTCTTCTCTCTTCTCCCTTTGAAAGCATTGTAATCTCAGGGGTAAAAGGTACAACAAAAGAGTCCATTCTATCCACTTATGATTGTACAGTTGAGTGGTATTAAGTGTATTTGCTTGGGGGCTGGTGAGATGGCTCAGTGGGGAAGAGCACTGACTGCTCTTCCGAAGGTCCTGAGTTTGGATCCCAGCAACCACATGGTGGCTCACAACCTCCCGTAATGAGATTGGAGCCCTCTTCTGGTGTGTCTGAAGACAGCTACAGTGTATTACACCGGAGGGAGTGGGGTCGGAGCAGAGCGAGCAGGGCTGGAGCAAGCGGGGCTGGCAGAGGTCCTGAGTTCAGTTCCCAGCAGCCACACACAATGATGGCTTATGGCCATCTGTACAGCTACAATGTACTCATACACATAAAATAAATAAAATAAATCTTTTTTTTAAAGTGTATTTGCTTAATATGTGGTAGCAACCAGCATCCATTTCCAGATTTCTCTTTCTTATAAAACTGAGTCTGAAGAACCTGGTGTTGGGGAAGTGGTATATATTTGTTCTTTTGTGATTGGCTTCTCTCACATGGTACAGTGTCTCCAAGATATGTCCCCATGCTATAGTATGCACATAGGAATCCCTTTCAAAGAGTGGACGATCATCTTACTGTAAGTATATAACATTTTGTTTAGCCATTCATCTGTAGATGGACCCTTGGTTTGTTTTATCTTTTGGCTATTGTGCTATATTTTGGCTATTGGCAATAGTATTGCTGTGGGCTTGAGTACTATACAGACACCTCCTTGGGTTCCCGCCTATAATTCTACAAGTGGAATGATTGGACCGTAGAATGAATCTGTAGTTTTCAGAAGAGCTGCCATACTGTTTTTCAGAGTGGTCACACCTTGTTATGTCCATGAAACACTCATAAGGGTTTCAATTTCTAAATGTCCCTTCCAACCCTTGTAAGCTTCCATTTTGTGTTTTGAACAGTAGCCACTCTAGTAGGTGTGGGGCAATATCTCATGGCTTTGATTTGTGTAATCCTGATTCTAACTGACTCAGAGAGCACCTTTCCAAATGGGCTTATTGACTAACCATATAGCTTCTGTAGAGAAACGCCTAAGCCAATCTTTTGCCATTAAAAACATTGTTGAGTTCTTCCCTTTGCCTGACTGGGTGTTTGGTGTAATTCTGGCTTCCTCTTCAGTCAGTCTTGTTCAAGGCATTGGGTCTTTCCATTTGACCTTCATCCATAGGATGGTCTCCAGTTGTGTCCTGTTGAGCCTTTGAGGAGTGGGTGAGAGCCCAGAGAACAATTTGGAGGAGAGATTAGCAGGGAGTGTTGGTGAATAATCACCTTTGCTTCATCGAGGTAACCCTCCGTTCACCTGGTCTGTCTATCCAGGCTTCGGTCTGGACTTTTTTCCCCCCTGAAAGAAAAGAAAGTGTCCAAAACACTGAGGGTAGGGCTAAGTTTGGCTTTAATCAGTCCTTCAGCTCTACCGCTGCTGCCTTCCGAGTCGGTTTGCTAGGTGTGAGTTGAAGAGAGGTGTTGTTCAATTTATTGCAACAACTATTTTTGGAATGCCCAGGAACTGCTCCCTGCTGCTGACTTGGCTTTAGAGTCTGAACCTGAAAACAAGATGCTCGGACTTAGGGCCAGAAAGGGATCCTGTCCCTCTGCCTGAAACTGTATCCCCTGGACCTGCCAGCCTCAGGTTCCCTCAACAGAGCCTCTAATGTTACTCTTGTCCACACTAGCCTCCAGAAGGTCATCCAGGCAGTGAGTCAAGGGCAGAGGCTTAGCTTAGACCTGGTCTGCAGAGGCTGTTTTATCTCCATGGTAGCTCTCCTCCAGACTCTCCCTTTCACAACCTTCTCTTTTCTCTCCTCTTCTCCAAATCTCAAAAAGCACCTGCCGTGACTCGTGACTCGGGCTCTCCTTCCCCTTTCCCCACTTATCTTCTCTTCAGCAGGAAAGCACTCCCTGTGCTGACTGCCTGATCTCCACACTGATCCTGGCTTTCTGAATTCATCATCCTGCCCCTCAGGCTATGGCTTCCACAAGCTCTGACAAGCTGAGTGAGTGGAGGCAGCCTGCCATCAAAGAGGGAAGGAAAGAAGGAAGGGAGAGAGATGGAGGGAAGGAGGGTGGAATGAATGAATGAATAAATGAATGAATGAAGTCACCCAGAGCATGGTAAATGAGGCTGTGGTTAACAGAGGGGACCCAGGTTCTCTGACAGTGGTTATGCTAAGGGGATGTTCTATCCCCTGGCTGCTGGGAAGGAGGCACCTCCTGTCTGCCTGGCTCAGAGGTCTGCCCTTTCTCTTCTTATTTCCAGTTAACACCTTGAGCCAGAAAGCTTTCTGTATTGCTATTTTCATTTTTCATTCATTTTCTTTGTAACTGAGAGTAGTGGTGGCTTATTATGTAGAAAGGGAGCAGGAAACAGTTGCAAAAAAGCTACCCTAAGCACAGACTGTGGCCTGCAAAACATGACCCTGATATTGGTGGTGTGACCATAGGATTTTAATGTAGTTTTCATTTCTGTTCTACCCACTAAGTTGTATTCGCTTATATATACTTCATTTAAACATACCAGGCTTGTAAGACCCTTTAACAGTTGCAGAATTTTCTCCTTTCATTTTCATTAACAAATAAAGAGACATTCTTAGCCTGTTTCTTTTTATTTTCCAGAATCTGATAGATGAGTTGAACATTTGGCGGGGGGGGGGCGTGTATTTTATTATACTGCAGTGTAAAAATAAGCATACTTTAACACTGTGTGGCAGGAAGGCCCTTTGGGGAGACAAAACTTAGGTAAGGAGCCCAGGAGAGGGAAAATTATGATAAAGTGCTAGAGTTCTGCTTCTTCTCTTGCATGAATATGTGATAGAAAAAAATGAATTATCATCGCTATGGCTGTTTCCACCCCACATCTTTTTCACCAGCTCTAACACATATCAGTAATAAATATATTCAATGAATAAAATGTGAAGAATACTACATGTATCCCTCACGTGAAAATTCTGCATGGTGGGAATATGAGGTGAGGCGATAGGCCAGTGAAACTGGCTGTGATTCCTCTTATCTTCTCTAAGGCAGTTGCAGGCCTCTTGCTCTGGTTCGGTTTTCTGAGCTCCAGAGTTTCTAAGGATGCTGGTAGAGGACATGGTTTTTCTCTGCCTGGCCAACTGAGAGAAAAGCAAGGTTGAAAAGCCTGGGTGCTTTAGGGATTTTTTTTTCTGCTGTGCTTTCTTCTTGTGACCATGAATATGCCATTTGTGTAGGGACTGGAAAGTCTTGTGCATAGAGGCTGTGCCCAGCAAGGAGATGTGACATAGATCCAAGGGGTAATGTCCCCAGTTCACGAAGTTTCTTTCTGTTCAGGAAGCACGAATGAAGTAGTAAGGCGGGGAAGGGGGTGACAGGGAGGAGTTGTGAGATCACAGATCATGTTTGAAGTTCATAGTACAATATTCGATTGACTTCTTGTGTCTTTCTCCATCACTAGTTCTTGAAACACTATTTCTTGCTGAACCTAGAGCTTGCTGTTGCAGTGACACTGGCTGGTCAGTGAGTCCTTAGGGTCCGTCTGTCTCTAGCTCCCCAGCACTGGGGTTATAGGCATGCACTATTGTACATGGCTTGGCTTTTATATGGGGGCTGGGATCACATAAAATCTTTATGTATACACAGCAAGTCCTTTATCCACAGCCATCTCTCTAGCCCCAGGTTGGGATTTTCGATATTGAATTTCTTCTGTCAGAGTCTCTGTTTTAATAGGAAACCTTAAGGTGCTTTTAAAGCACTTGGAGACAGAATAATTTTGGTTAAAATTTGGGTCAGATATTACCATGCACGTGACATATGTACTATATAGTTAGGAAAGAAACTCATACTTCATTTCTTATATAATACTGACACATGGGCAGGTTACTTTAGTCAGTATTCATAAGGTTAATATGATCTCATCAGAGAAGCCTTTTAAATACTCTTGAGTGACTTCTCTGGAAAGTCATAGAGTGTGAATCTATACTCATGATTATGACAATACTTTTGTTATTAAAGATGTTGTCATTGACTTATTTAAAATGTTGTCATTGACTTCTTTGAAGGGCTACTGTCTTAGTTAGAGTTTCCACTGGTGTGAGACACCATGACCAAGGCAACTCTTATAAAGGACAACATTTAACTGGGGCTGGCTTATTGGTTCAGAGGTTCAGTCTATCATCATCATGGCAGAAAGCATGGCAGTGTCCAGGCAGACATGGTGCAGGAAGAGATGAGAGTTCTACATCTTGATATGAAGGCCGTTCGGAGATTTGGCATCCTTAGGCAGCTAGGAAGAAGGTCTCAACATCCACCCTTAACAGTGACACACTTCCTTCAACACCTCCTCCAACAAGGCCACACCTCCTAAGAGTGCCACTCCCCTGGCCAAGCACATCCAAACCACCACAGATGCCTAGGTTAAAGAAAAATAAATTAATCTTAATTACTTGATAAAAAGTTTCAATGGGGCAGCAGCTTGGCACCCTTAAAGCTGATAATCTTATTAAAATCAAATGACGGTTTCAAAGGACTCCACATCCACAGGAGACTTGTTAAACATTCATTTTTTTTCTTATTTACTTTATGGCTCCAATGAATAGGTTAGAGATTCCATTTTACACAGAAGGAAAACTGAGAAAGAACATGAAAATTAGATATAAATGTCCATAATATATATGTATATGTATGTCTATCTATCTATCTATCTATCTATCTATCTATCTATCTATCTATCTTTCCATTTTTAAAGTTCCAAATGGTTCTATGTACTTTGTAAAATGTGAGTTTCTTGATTTGGGCAAAAAGTTGCCATTGTTTTGGACAATCTCAGAGATCAGCTGGGAAGTATTTCCCTAGGAAATATAATAGAAACAAATCCTTCCTAGGTTGTCAGCGTCAATGAAGTCAGTATCAATGGTGTCATTCTTACATGAGCGTAGTCGTTGCCGAAACCACAAGGAACCCATTTAGAATGTTGTTTTTGTCTGGTAAGGCAAGATCCATCACGATTGCTTAAAAGCAAATCATTTTTATTAAAAGTAATATATTTCAAGGACATGCTCAGAATGCAGTGTGACATATACATGTAATGTCTCACCTAAACACACACCTCTTTAACATAAGCTGCTTTTCAGTGCTCTCCCTCCCAAGGACACAAAAGGAATCCTACATGGTCACCTCATCCCCACTTACTGGCCCAAGTTCTGCCTCCTGGGGTCACATGCCAAAGTCCAGCCATTTGTCTCCCTCACCTAAACCTGGTTTCTCTTGTTTGCAAATTCCTCTTTAAATTAAACTTCCAGTATAATGCTACTTCTGCTGCCATCTTGAGGGAGTGCTGAACGAAGGCGGGTCCTGACACAATCCATCTCGCAGAGGTGGTTGTTCAGTGTCTCTTTTTTCTGGCATCTTTTCATTTTTTTTTCCCCCGTGAGATTTATTGAATCTCATGTAATTTATTGCTGTGTGACTTTTCCCTGGGGAAAATGTGAACCAATGTCTAGTCACCCCACATCAGGTGCTATGGCAGACCAGAAAAACAATTCCACCTAGGTATAGCTTAGTGAATGAATGAGTTTATTGGAGTGTGGGTGAGGGGTTATTTACAGGAGCATGGGTGACTCAGGGCCAACTGTGTCACTGAGGGAACCACTCCTCCACAGTGCTGATGGTGACTCATGAAAGATGCAGACCTGGAGCTTCCTGCATAGCTTGGAGGCAGCTATGCCAATTGGAGAATCTCCTCTTTCCAGTGATTGCATCTGCCTCTATCATTTTGGGGAAAGAACTGTGAATCCTGTAAGTTTCAGGAGCTTCCTGGCTTTTGTAAATAATTTACTTACCAGGCCTCATGCTTCATTTCCCAAACCTTATGTGCCTTCTCTCCCTCTATGGGGGACTGTTGCAATCTAGAGAAAATAGCTATACAGCACTTACAGTGTAATTAATTCATATGGCACCATGAGTTATGAAGAACATGTGAAGTTATGCATTTATTGTTCTAAATGGGACACAATGATTCCATCTCACCTCTTGACACTTTACAATTCACCCTTTGCCTCATTCTTAGCCCCTTGCAACTCTTACACATTACCCCTTTGTATAGTTGTAACATCTTGAATACTCAAACTCAATATTATTTCAACCATGAGATCCATAATTAGGACTGCATAATGCATGCAAAAATCTATAAAGAATTTTTTAGCAGATGAGAAAAAATTTTAACTAAAGAAAAAAAAGAAGAGGAAGTGGAAAAAGAAGAGGAGGAAGAAGAGGAGAAGGGAGATGAGGAGGAGATACAGAGAGAGGAAAAGATCTCAAGAAATGATTATAGTTGTGATGTAGGAATCTTGGGCATTAATTTCAACATGTTTGGAAACTTTACTGTCCCCGTGGGACACTAACCCTTTATACTGGCCAGCAACCTGAGAGAACATGCAGCTGTGTGTGTGTTGGGAAGGGTGGTCCGTGCAACAGCAGCTGCCACTATTCAAGGTGCTGAATCTCCCACTGTGTGGTAACACATATCATATAATAACTTTTGGATTCTGGTGGCTCCTAACTTCACCCAGAGTTCAGATTAAGGTTAGAGACAAGAGTTTGGCCAAAAGAATATAATGTGGGACCAGGTCATGGAATTTTGGAAAAACTCAGAAAATTCCTTTAATTTATTTTATTTTTATATTTGATCTCGGCTGAAAGACTGAGAAGCCTTATATATTTTGTGTGTATATGTGTTAGTGATACATGTGCGTGTGTGTGTGTGTGTGCGTGTGCATGTGTGCACGTGTGTGTGTGTGCATGTGCATGTGTGCATGTGCATGTGTGCACGTGTGTGTGAGTGTGTGTGTGTGTGCGCGCGCGCGCGCGCGTGCGTGTGCTTGGAAGCCGTTGGTCAACCTCAGGTGTTATTCCTCAAAACCCTCTACCTTGCTTGTTGAGACAGAGTCTTTCTTTGGACTCAAGCTCACTGAATAGGCTAAACCAGCAGACTAGTGAGTCCCAGGGATCCATCTGTCTACACAATGCCAGGCACTGGGTTATCTCCCAGTCGACAATTTAATTTAAATAAATTTGAGTAACTGTATTTGCTTTGCAAACCCCTTTCTGGCCCCTTGGGATGGCATATTTCCTCTTCCTTCTCCACTTCCATACTTCACGATTGGCTTCTCAGAGATTAAGATGCAATCTTTTTCCTGGCTTATTCTTCTGTGGAAGATGCTCACAGGTAAATGTTTTAAGATGTGGATTCCAAACTCAGCTGTTACCCAGGAAGTTGGCTAACTCCTATGTTGTTTCTCAGGGGAGTATATTCGTTATTTTTGATATTTGGTGGCAAAATACCCTAAAAGTAGCAGATAACAAAGACTCATCTTCAGGTCTTAGTTTTTAGCTATAGTCCAGTCCACCATGGGGGAGGGTGTGGCGGCAGGGCCAGCTTCCATCCCTGCCAGCATGAGACTGAGGCTGCTTGCTCGCATTTCAGTGGATCGGGAAGCAGACTGAGATGAATGCCGATGCTCTGCTGGTTTGCTCCCTGTGCCCCGGTCACAGCATAATGCTGCCTACATTCAGGGTGGATCTTCCCACCTCCCCCAGGTAATCGTTGGAATCCCTTCACAGACAGACATACCCAGAGGTGTCCTTCACTCTCCTATGTGATTCTCAGTTCAACAAAGTTGATGATAAATATTACTCACCGTAGGTATGGTTGTTAGATTTTACAGATTAAGAATACAGGCTGTTCAGCTACACTGGAATTTCAGATAAACAAGCTCAAGTTATAAGTCTGTCCCCATGCTAAGTTGTTAAAAATGTCTTAAAGTATGCAAATGCCATGAAATATTAGAATACATTGTTTAAGAAAGTGATCCAAGACTTGGAAGATGTCTCATTTGGTAAATGCTTGCCTCGCAAGCATGAGGACCTGAGTTTGGATCCCCAGCTCCCATGAGGAAACAAAAGCTGGGCATGTGGCATGCCTTCATAACTCCAGAACTGAGGTGGATGGAGACAGGTGAATGGGACTCAGTAGCCTGCCACCTTGGCCAACTGGTGAATTACAGGTTCACCAAGTTACCCTATCTCAAAAATAACATGGGAGAGCAACTAAAGAGGGCACACAGTGTTGGCCCCTGACTTTTACATGCATGTGCATATGTGTGTACCACACATATACATATGCATATTGTAAAGCATATATACACAATTGAGTCTATTTCCAAAGGTGATGCTCTTCACCTGTGTTGCCTACCAGTGATTTGAGAGGGCACATCCTACACGATACCTGAGAAGATTACTTTTAATTCTAAATATTGAAAGTAGCCTATCTATGACTTCACTAGGTGTAGCCTATCTATGACATCACTAGGTTGTATTGGTTTTTGCTTTCTGTGGCTGTGAGAGAAAAGAGCATCCTCGGCTCATCTCTGGGGTGAGGGCACCTCTGGGGGGTGATTGCATTCCCTGTGATATCACTGACTGTAGCTTAGGCAAACAGTCTTTCCTGGTTTTTTTTAAAGAGTCCTCCATTTGCTTCTGTTTTTGTGTTTGCTCATCAGTTCATCTGTCCTCTCATTTGTGCCTTCAATTCTTGGTGTTTATTTTAATTTACAATGTCATCCCATGAAAAATAGATTTTTCATTCTTGCTCTGGACACAGCCTTGGTAATTTTTATTTATTTATCCTTCTTTATCCTGCCTGAGGGAAAACAAGTATTTAACATGCATGGTTGCATCTGTGAGTAGATAAATTTATTGCTTATTTGTGATGGTGTTACAGTGTTCTTTCTTATTTTGCTGGCAGTAATTATTCTGCCCCTGTCTTGGTTAGACTGTCTGTACTTTGAATGTCTCTTCAGAGTCTCGGTAAATTTTTAATCTTCATAAGACCAATAAGAATAGAATGAACAGTGGAAATGGACATAGGATAATTATGGCTCATTCTTACTAAAGAATAAATTGAGCTCTGTGCTTTAGCTTTTTAGAAAATGGCTGGCCTAAAATTCCCGTAAGTTCATCACCTATCAAAAAAAATTTTTTGTGAGCATAGATAAGAATAACAGATTCATGTTCAACATCACTTCTGAGTGACAGTATTCTAGATGGAGCTGGTACCTCATACATACATAACTGATGGGTTCATAATAGGACATACATTTACCTGCCCACTTCTTTCTTGTGTAGGCTAAAAAGATTGTTTACTATAGAGGTAGTCACATTTCCCGTAAGTCATTGTTAACTCTCACACAATGACAAGTTCCTTCAGTGAGTAGTTGAGCGATACATTTTATGTTGTTGTGTTAATCAGAAGCGCTTCCGCTCACCTCCAATCAATGAGTCTCAACTAAAAGAGACAAGACAAAGATGATGACAGTTTTCCTCAGTTTGGGAAACTCAGTACTTAGTGAATAAGATCGGCTTATAAAAATGAGTCTACTAAGTGTCACCTGGCATGTATGCACTCACCAGCTGTGCATGGCTGGATTTGTAAGGGGCATAGCAGGGTTTATTATCAATCATCAAGAAGACACTGAAAGGCAGGCTGATAGATTTCTCCACTCCTCCCAGAGCTGGCGCTGGGGAAGCAAGAGCAGGCTATCAGAGTGCCACAGGAATTGAGAGCAGTCCCGAGCTTTTCATTACCCTCTGTATTACCTCCTCATCTTCCTCTTATAAAATGTGGAGGTTTGGAGCTGAGAAACAGCATAGAGCTCTCCAACTCAAAGATCTCATTGTGTTGATAAGGCATCTAACCTGTGGAAAGCTCGCATGGCTGCTGCGTGACAAGGGTGGAGCCCAGTGCAGCTGGGATTAGGACTTAGAGGGTTTCATATAGCTCAGGCTGGCCTTGAACTCACTCTGTAGCTTTAGCTCACTTGGCAGCCTCAGCTTACCTGACACTTGTGAGCCTTCTGCCTCTGTCCATTGAGTGCTGGGATCATGGGTCTATTCTAGGACACCTACCCTACAGAATTTTAATTCAGTGCCCTTCTACATATGTATGAAAGGAATGGGCTCAGTATGTTCTGAGGTTTGAGTCTCAGTAATTCCTGATTGGAACCAAATGACTCTCTCAAATAACAGTGTCCCTGTGTAATAAATAACCCAAGCACAACCTGGGGGTGTGCTGTTGGGGGCAGGAGGATTGTGAGTTCAAGTGCCTGTCTGAGCATAGTAAGCTGTAGGCTAGCCTATGCTAGAGGCTCTGTCAAGAAGTAGATCTGGACTCTGGGCCTACATTAACTAACATACCTGGCTCATTTCTTACGAGGTGTTGCGGTCAAATTCTCTATTGAAACTTTGTGAGCTGGATATGCTCCCAAGCTCATCCCTGTGGGCACCGGAGGACTGACTCAGCTGCAGGCTGTCAGCCTCCCATAGTTCAGTGTGTGTACATCTCCCTAGGACTGCCTACAGTATGGAAGCTGGTGTGCTGATAGCCGGTGACCAAAGCTGTGGCCGACAATCAAGATGGAACAAACTCCTTAGTCTTAGGGGAGACAGCACATCATATTGGCTGCTTTGTTTCTGAGCAGCAGGTCACTGGGACAGTCTTACATTCTGGGGGCATAGGCTCCACACAGGCATAGATGCCAAGAGGTGACAGTCACTGGCTCATAGAGGCTATCAGAGGCTCTTGCTGTAGGATTAGGCTCATTTTTTTTTTAATGTAGAAAATTGTTAGATATTAGATGAATTAAAAGACTTAAAGGCTTTTATAAAAGGAAGGTGCCATTGATATTTTTATTTATAGCGATTGACTCTCAGACTCTAGAATGGTCTGGAGGTGACATTTTAATCTACTTGCATGTTCTCTTCCTGTTTATAACGCTGGCCTTGGCAACCCTTGTTCACACGAGAACTGTAAATCCATCTTCAAATCTACCCAAATGTTACTGCTTAGATTTGCTATTTTGCATCAGCTTTTATAGTTCCTAGTGGAATTTGGCCAGAAGATATTATATGATCTGAAATACAGTAGGCTTTTTCTTCCTGTATCAAGGTCAAGGCAGGTGGCTGGTGGCTACTAAGTGTGATTTTCAACAAAACGATAGTGAATAGCCTTTGTCAGAGGTATGTAAGTCTAACCTGTTAGTTCTGCTTCTGTTTGTGTGCATGTGGAGGCCACAGGTCAAAGTCTTTCTTAATCACTATCCACTTTATTTGAGACAGGTCTTTCACTGAACCTGGAGCTTGCTAATTAAGTTAGACTGGGTATCCATTGAGGACATCCCAAGCATGCTCCTGCCTCTGCCTCCCCAGTGCTGGGATGGTTTTTCTTTGTGAAGTATGTACAGGGGCCTAATTCCAGCCCTCATGCTTGCACAAGCGTTTTCCCAACTGACCCATATCTGCAGCCCCTGACTTGCTTCTAAGACAGGACCTTCTATGGCTCACTAACCATGACTGGCAGCTTCCAGTTTCCTTGCTAGGGATGTCTGAAACACACATGAAGGTAGGTGTAGGTGGAGGACTACTCACTGCACAAACAAGAGAAAGTCCCCATGTGCAAAGTCCAGGAATGTGTGTTTTAGCAAGGCAATTCTGAAGACTAAGTTCCAGTGTGAAGGGATCCAGGATGCTGGAGCTTTTCCTGCTGTATGTGTTCTGTCTGTTTTCAGATTGTCTGTCACTCATGATCACTATCTTCAAAATATGAATGATCCTGGCTAGACATTAAGAAAGGAGGGGATAAACAATAAACAATTCTGATGATCATAATTCTGAGACTCTATAAATCACAAGATCAACCTCATGTCAGAGACATTAAAAAATAAAAATAAACTCAGGGTGGGTGTACCATACAAAATAAATCTATTTTCTGACCCGACTGTATATTTTATTTTCATGTGCATTGGTGTTTTCCTACATGTATGTCTGTGTCAAAGCATCAGGACTAGAACTAGAGTTACAAACAGATGTGAACTGCTATGTGGGTGCAGAGACTTGAACCTGGGTCTTCTGAAAGAGCAGCCAGAGCCATCTCTCCAGTGCCCTTGTATTATTTATTTTTTACTGTTATTTTTAATTCTGTAATTTTCATACATGAGTCATGCTTTGTTTTGGTTCGTTCCTCTTCTCCACGTCCCTCCTCTGTTCCTGCCAATCCCTGTCTTTCTTCCTCTACCATGCTGTCCTTTCTGCTTCTGTGTCACATGGATTCCAACACACTTTCTTTTTCCACCTCATTTCTTAAGAGTTCATCTTTCCACTTCATGGTCCACTTTCTAGATAGGCTGGCATATTCTAGCTATTTCTATATACTCTTTTAACTCATCCATTTATCCATTTAAACATCCATCCATTCATTCATGGAGACATGCATCCATGCATCCATGCATCATCCATCCATCCATCTATTCATCCATCCATCCATCCATCCATCCATTCATCCATCCATCCATCCATCCATCTATCCACCTATTCATCCATCCATCCATCCATCCATCCATGTATCCATACATTCATCCATCCATGTATCATCCATTCATTCATCCATCCATTCATCCATCCATCC
>JADRCD010231787.1:0-17067 GCA_019843815.1 Montemys delectorum | reverse complement strand
ATTCATCCATCCATCCATTCATCCATCCATGTATCCATCCATTCATCCATCCATGTATCATCCATTCATCCATCCATCCATTCATCCATCCATTCATCTATCCATGTATCCATCCATTCATCCATCCATGTATCATCCATCCATCCATCCATCCATCCATCCACTTACTTCACATAATTAGTCCCCAATATGTGCCCAGCACCATGTTTGGCAGTGAAACGTAGTGGAAAAGCTTTGTGGGGCTTATTTTTTAGGAGGAAAGGCATATGTATAGTCATATTATATATTTACTATATTTTAATAATTCACATATATAGTATATTATATATAATGTGAAGGGCAAATAGGGACTTACTAGTTACTTGGTAGTGGATAGAGAAGGCCAGAGGTTTGAGATTATTTCACCTCTATGATGGGGGGAAACGAAGCAGTTAGTCTAAGGAGGTTTGGATTGGCAAGGCTCACAGCAATGACTTCTTAGGAGCAGGGTGTGGGCCAGCGGATCTAAACAGAGAAGCTTCTCTTCAGTCCAGCGCCCACTTGGACATAGACAACAGTCTGTTCTTCCTGGCACCCAGCTGATCCAGTGTCCACAGGGCCCAGCTGTTGAAAGGTCAGTCTACCTAGGGACAGCTGACGCCAGGCCATCTTGAAGTGGCAAAGGTGGGCAGCAGCTGCTACGCCTTTCCAAAGAGCCTGAGGGATCCGACCTCTGTGCTGTCTTAGTTTCTGTCCATGGACATTCTCTGGGGTCCCCGTTCTCTCTGTTCGCGTCTGAGTTTGCCTCTGCCCTTTGCCTTGGTGTGAACTAGGCTGAATATCCTCAGTCATCAATGTCACCGGAAGATGGATCCTTTACAACCCAGGATGTGACAAATTGGATTGATCCCTGCCCACCACCTGCCAGCTTGCTGCACCTTTCCCTTCAATCTCTTCCGCCCCCTCCCTTCTGCTTCTTGCAAGACACACAGCAGAAGAAAGAAGTGTTCTGCGGAGCAGTCCACACCTACACTGCATTGCTCAGGTGGTACGATGGGGTTCTGTGGCCGTAGCTCTCTCCATTTCCTTCCGCGCTCTCTCGCTATGATGGAATTCTACAGCCGGGTCAGCTCCCTAAATACACTCCACTCGTGATTTTGTGAGAATTTTGAACAAAATAGAACCAGTCTAGGTGTGTCACTTGGCAGGCTAAAACAAATGACACTGTAAAAAGGTTTATTGCTGAGCAGTCATTTGAGCCCCCTCCCACTCCCAAGAATCCCTTCTCTGGAAGGAAAACAGATCAGCTGTCTCGGAAAAACTGAAAACTGAAAATAAAAGGTACTTTCATCTCACAAATGTAACTCGGGGCGCTGTTGAACTGAGTTTGTTGTGGACTGGCATTCACAGGATGAAACACAAAAGAAGTAACGTGGATTTTTTTTTTTTGACAAAGGTTTTTTTTTTTTTTTTTTTAATTTTTAAAATTTCTGTGGCACACTGCTTCTATCAAACCACCTGAGAGGTGATTTGAGAAGGGGATTGCAGAATAAAGACATTGTTCTGACAGCAAACACAAATGAAATGAAATTGGCCCAAGGCTTTGATGACAGAACCCACATGGTGAGCTGAGACATAGCAACATGCTAGCTAAATGCAGGAGAGGAGCGGACCAGCGTAATTTGTAGTCGAGTGTGAAGCGCAGATGAAAGAGCAAAATAGCACTAAAAGCCCACCTCCTCCCCCACAGCGATTAAAATAGACCGTGCAGGTTGTCTTAATTCCTGTCTTCAGAAAACTTGCTTCTATGTGGAACAAGACTACCTGAAGGTCAGCCAGGATCTTTCTCCCACATGCACGTGATGTAACCTCTCCAAGGCTCTCTTTGTTTATTTATTTATTTTTTTTGAGGCAAGGTTTCACTCTGTAACTCAGACTGGCCTGCAACTCAGGGTGTAGTTTAGGTAAGCATCATGGTCGTAGCAATCCCTCTGCCTCACTATCCCAAGTTCTGGGTCTATCTCTGGGAGCCACACTTCCCTTTCCCTTGAAGTTTTGAAAGCAAGGAATGAAGGGCGGGGTCTCCCAGAAGTCATGGCTCACAATCTTTCTGGCTTCAAACGTAGCACATACCACTAAGCTGACCTCACCTATACTGCTGCTAGCCACTGGAATTAATTTTAGCAACCAGTGTGGCTTTGCCCTGAGCACGAGGAAGGCAATGAAAATGACTTCTTTTGACTTAGTAGACATGAAGAGAGTAGAGAAGAAACAAGAAAATGTTAGGTGACATCTATGATGAGCTGGTAGGAGAGAATTTTAAGAAGAAACAGAAACACAGTAACTCATGCAGCCTCTGAGACAACCACAAGACAACCAGAAGCAGAAACTACATATTCTTTTTCAACCCGGGCAACATGATTAGACTCTGGGTGGGAAAGAAAATGTGGTTGATGGCCAACATTGCCTCTGTAGATGGCTGATTGTTTTGCTCTCAGTTGGAAAGCTAAGGCAGTGCTGGGTGATTTTTGGAAACCACTTCAGAAACTCTTTTCCTGCTCTTGAAATCTCTCACTGAACAAAGGAATAAAAGGGAATTCACTAGCTCAAATTAATCATGTGCTGCAATCTCATCTTAAATAATTAAATTCATCATTTAAAAAAAATTCTTAAATAAATGATGGATCCTGGAGGGAGACCATTTCAGATGTGTCTGTCATGGCGAGTAGCATAGAAAGTACGTGGGATTCAAAGACCCGCGGTGACTTGACTCTTCACCGTCTGTGGTCTGAGACACACTGCTAGGACCGCCTTTGAGCTTTGGTACCCTTCATGCCTCAGAACAGAATTAGAATCAGTCCTTCCAGGGTCATGGCAAAGTTTAAGGGAATTGTTTCCATTGGGTAAACACAGGGCCTGGTGCATGTTAAATACAAATAATTTTTTCTATGGATTAAATATTTCACTTATTCAAAGAAGATTTAAACAAAGAAAAAATATTTTCTTTTTCTAACTGAAATCCATATACACTTCCTTACACTATTCAAAACTTTGGCAACCAACAGAAAACAAACTCAAATCTTTGTCTTATGATATAATGTTAGAGCATTTCCTTTAATATTTTTAATTTTTTGTTTGTTTTTTTCAAGACAGGGTTTCTCTGTGTAGCCCTAGCTGTCCTGGAACTCACTCTGTAGACCAGGCTGGCCTCAAACTCAGAAATCCGCCTGCCTCTGCCTCCCAAGTGCTGGGATTAAAGGTGTGCGCCACAACTGCCCGGCAATATTTTTAATTTTTTAATCATATATGTATAGATATTTTATATATACATTATATATATATTTTTCTCTCTCTTATCCTACAGATCTTTCATGTATACATTATGGCTTCCAGTTTAGTATTTCTATGGGATTCCTGGATGTGAGAATGAATGAGTCTCCTTTCAATGTTTTGCTATTGAGAGTCATACCATTTAAAGTTGATATTTACCCATTTAAAATGATTAGTTTCCAAATGCCTTCTGTGGAGGGAAGTTTATACTAAATTAGTATGACTATTTTGAGAATATTAAGACAGGGCCAGACTGCGTCTCTATAGAGTAGGGTAAGTTTTTATACACATCATCAATAATGAGTGTGAAAGTCTGTCTTGTTAACATTGTTACTATTCACAAAGTTCTGAAGGGCTGGTGAGGGGCTCACTGGGTGAAAATGTTTGCTGCATTGCTGGTGTCCTGAGCTCTATCCCTGAGCCCACAATGGAAGGAGAGAACTGACTCCTGAAAGCTGTCCTCTGACTTCCATATGCATAGCATACTGTGGCATGTGAACCTGTACACACACACACACACACACGCACACACACACACACACACACACACACCCTACAATATAATAACTTACATCTTAAAAATTAATTTTTATGATTTATTTTTATTTTATGTGCATTGTTGTTTTGCCTGCATGGTGTGTGTGTGTGTGTGTGTGTGTGTGTGTGTGTGTGTGTGTATGTTTTGAATACCGTGGAACTGGAGTTACAGACAGTTAGGAACTGTCATGTGGGTGTTGGGAATTGAGCCTGGGTCTCCTGGGTGGCTCTAGGAGTAGGAGCCATTTCTCATACTCCTAGATCCGACTTTTTAAAAAAAGGTTTTGGAAACATGAGAATGCATTTTTTTTTCTGTTTAATTTTCATTTGCTTATCGTGGGGGCTGAATGTTTTGAGTTGTTGAACTTCACCTTGACTTCATCAGGCTGTTGGGATCCGTGTTTCTTACATAGTTAATAGACTCTCCATACAGGCTAATCTATGGTCGAGTTTGCCGTGGATATTTTTGTACTTTATGGGTTCTACCTTCAAACAGATGCAGAGGTTGCTTGCAGATGCTCACGTTCCTTAGTAAGAAGATATTCCAGGAAGATGATTTATTCTTCAGTTGAAGGCTTGCTACTCCATGTGGTTTTTCTGCAGCACCCGAAAGTATCTATTATCGTCTTTTTCTCAACCTCAGTTAAGAAGGCTGAAGTAATCAAATGGACAAGACGATCACAAACGCAAGCCTGTTTCAATCAGGACGGAAAAAGCTTGCTTCTTGTCTCCCTTACCAAAGGCCAATTGGACTTCAAGGTTTTGAAAGAGTAGAGAGTTGTTGAAGACAAAATGGAGTGCTGATATCAGCAGGTCTCTTACAGATGGAACAAGCAGTCCTATAGCAGTAAGACAGTGTAATAAGAGGCGGCATTTACCCAGGACTGAACTACTCTCAGGCACTTTGCTCATGTGCATTTGTCTGAACAAGCCTGTGACACTGCTAGTCAAATCTGGCTTTGGAAATCTGTGGACAGCAATAGCGAGAACAACAACTTCTGAATGAAAGGAAATCTAAAAGAATGTGGCTTTTCCTTGTGCTAACAACAAAGCTATATGAAGAATTATTTCTCAGCTTATGGTCCCAATTTAGGTCTCTCAATTTTTTTGGTCAAAAATCACATACCCCCCTTATAAAACATAAATGCAAAAATAAACTTTACTAAGCAGTCATTTTCCTGCTTGGGGCTATTCTCTGTGTTTGTGCTGTCTATTTCAATATTCTAGAGAAGGTGAAAAATCAAACCAGAAATTCTTTCCAATTCTCTGCTTAAAAAACCTAACCCAATACCTAGCCAAAAAAAAAAAAAACAACCCAAACAAGCAAAACAAACAAAAGACTCCAAAACAACACCCACCACCACCCATGAATTCTGTGTGTAAATGCTCAGTGCAAAGGGAATGGCTTGTGAGGACGCCATCCCAGGTTGGAAGGAGTGTCAATGCTGGTTACTTTACTGTCAACTTGACACAAGCTATGTCGTCTGGGACGAGAACCCCAGTTGAGAAATTGCCTCCATCAGATTAGTCTGCAAGTAAGGCCATGGGGTGTGTTGTTGATTAATCGTTGATGCCAGAGGGTCCATCCCCACTGTGGGCATTGACCTCCCTAGGCAGGTCCTGGCTAGGTAGAAGAAAGCAGGTTAATCAAGCATGAAAATCAGGTTATGCTCCTCTATGGTCCCTGTTTCAGTTCCTGCCTCCGGGTTCCTATAACTGAGTCTAGAACTCACACCAGCCTTCAAAGTTGAAGATCTCTAATGATGAGAAGCTTCTAATGACGTAATGGCTTCTTATTTTGCCTTTTCCCTAAATGTTTCCAGTTCCTTCATCTCAGATGTGAAGTGTGAGCAAGGGAGGGCAGGACTTTCCCCACGAAGAATGCCTTCGCTTGCGGGAGGTCCCACTGCTCTTTCCCTTCATTTCTGTCCATTTGGAAGTGGACCTTAGGCTTTCTGGTTCTGTGGCTATTATTTGTGTTGGGGGTGGGGGTGGCAGAAACAAACGGAAGCCAAGAGTATATTTTAAAAATCTGAAGAGCAGGAAGACATTGCATCCCGAGTTGGCCATAAAAATTTACAATTAACATTTCCATCACAAAGCCCCTGGCCCTTCATATTTGGCCATGACCATTTCTGTTTTGATTTCTATTTCTTTGGCGGGACAACACCCCAATTAGACAGATGAGCATTCAGTTCTAGTGCTGGAGCCCATCCTTGCTGGCCTAGGTTACACAGGGACTTCTATGGCCATTCGGCGTTCAATTGTGCTGGGCAAGTTCTAACCCTGGTTCTGTGAATTCTTAGCACATACGAATCTATCCAGGTTAAGGCACTCGATGCAATTTGATCTTAAAAATATCCCAGTTACCTGATGATGACTTGAAGCTTCCCAGAGTTCTCTAGGTTCTTATGTGTCCTTTGTACTCTAGGCTAGTTAGGGTAATGGAGAGGGAGGTATCTACCGGGAGTTCATTCTCCCCCTTAAGCCTAGCAAGTGGGTCAGGCTGTCTAGCTATCCTGGAAGCAAAGGATAGTGTTGTTCTTTAAAATATCACTGGAAGTTACCCGGGGGTGGGGAGAATTAATATTGTGAGGGCTGAGTTTTTACTGCAGATTCTGACTTGCATAGAAAAAAAGAAAAGCTTTTCCTTAGGAACCCACTTACTGCTACCACAGTAGACAGCTCTCCCTTTCATGAACGTGCGTCAGGCTGCATCGTGCTTTGCTGTGTTTCCAGGAGGGCAGACATACAAAGGAAGAAATAAGCAGACTTTTCTGTTGCTTGCAAGAAATGAAAGCCAACCATCACACCCAGGGCTTCTCCTGTGTTTCAATCCATTTCAAGGTGGAAAAAAAAAAAAGAAAGAAAAGAGAAAGAAAAAAACTAAAAGTGACAAGAGAGACGGCTTCGCTTTTCATCCAGATAAGAGCTACATTTCATGACTTTAAAAAAAAATCCTGTTCATTTAAACAGCACTAAATGCTTCCTGGTCTGGATATATAAAATTATTGGACAGCCACTGCTGACCATTCATCTGAGACCCTGATGTGCCACAGTCAATTTTTGAGAACCACTCTGCCACTTAATGTGACAAACACCCAGCCTTGCCGTTTAAGGGGTCTTTGAGAAAGGCCGTCCCCACATGAAATGAATTTAACAGCAGCCATTTGTCATTTTGCCCTTCCTTTTCTGGAGAGAGAAAAAAATGCTAGTGATTTCTTTTGACTTAAACTGGGCATTCAAAAAGCTGTTTTTATTAATGAATCATATTAAGCCACTGGTGAAAGGCTCCCTGACTCTGTTTAAATAACAGGCTATGATTCCTCTCCCCTCAAGCTCCCCCCACCCCCCATTTGGCTCTGCTGTTATTAATTGAGGAGTTTCTTTGTTTCTTTCCTAATGAAGCTAACAGAACACATCTGTCAGGTGCCCGTATTCTTTGCCTGTGTATAGTATGTAATAGACCAGCTGGAGGCTGTGAAGCTACACAATACCCCTGGCCGTTACAGCAACTATTTATTCCTGGGCTTTTCCTCCGAAAGGGATTTGAAAAAAAAAGTCTGAAATTTGGGCCTAATTGCTATTTACCCAGCGATAGACACCTGTTCTAGCTGAGACATTGGCTCATGAATCCCACACCTGAGACCTTAGGGAGAGGAGAGGGGAAATTTCCAGCAGCTGACAGTGCATTTAGACACAGAGGGCTTTAACTGCTGGGGGTTCGTGTGTTTGTATGTATATGTATATATTTAAAATACTGTATGTTTAGTATGCACACCCATAACCAGAGGGTATATATTAAAAGCCGTGTACTATTATTTCACGGTCAATTGCTTATCTGAAGGCTATACACACACTGGCATGCAACTACAACCCTGATGGCTTTAAACATAATGTGCCCAGGCTGCATCCGGTCTCTGTAACAAACATGTGCCCTTCAAAAATGCCCACTCTTGGGTCCTTGGGGAAATGTTGCTTAGAGTGGATCAGAGGGAAAAAATAATCAAAGGTTACTTTTCTCAGAAAGATTTGACTTGATTTTATCTGTTTCTTTGCCAAATAGCTGGAGCATCTCCTTTGACATGCTGAACTTGTCTCTTCCAATCTTGATCCCAGAAGCACAGCTTGGTTGCTTTGTTTGTTTTTGAAGTAAAAATTGATATGTATCCTCTTTAAAAAAAAAAAAAAACCTTTCATACCCAGTTCATAAAGGGTCACATTAATGGCATTTATATATTGTGAAAAAGAAACAAAAACAAAAAGCCATTAGCAATGAAGACTCTGTAACATAATATACTACCTAGTGCTTAGAAATTAAAGTTCATCAAGATACTATTTAGTTCATAAAACTGCTTCCTTGCATTTATAAAGGAATTTCTAGGAATCTGTGTATGTGTGTGTGTGCTTACCCACATGGGTTATCTATGTATGTATGTGCATGTGTGTACTCACACACATGGATTATAGGTATGTATGTATGTATGCTCACCCACATGGGTTATAGGAATATATGTATGTGTGTGTGTGTATGTATGTGTATGTTTCTGCTCACCAACATGGGTTATAGGAATGTATGTATGTATGTACGTATGTATGTATTTTATGATATCATTTTTGCTGTGTGTGTGGGGGCATGCATGTATGCATGTGTGTGTGTGTGTCTGTGTGTATGTGTGCATGTGTGCGTTTGTGTGTAGGGGGTGGAGGGATTGGAAATACATAGCCTTAGTAAAATCAAATTGACAACAGAGCAAACACAGCTGCTTGCCCTGTTTTAGCTGGGCCTCAGCTGAAAGACAGTCCCACTTCAGAGGCTCCTATGGGGTGGCACTGGCAGGTCTGAGGTAGCCGGATGGGAAAGGAGGGAAGGAATGGGACATAAGCGTCTTCTTTCTCTTACTATTCATATTTTTCCCTCGTTCAGAAGGGCTCCTCAGCTTCCTCGGGGACAACTCATTGGTATTGCTGAAACAATCTATTTACTGTTTTGAGAAATTTGGCTTTTCTGAACAAATCAAATAAGTACCTAATATATTACCAAACCAGAACATTATGATTCCTTCTTCAAAAGAATATATAAGATGTAGTCCACACTGCTAGAAGAGCTATAAAATAAAATGAAATTTGAAAGAATAAAATGAAATTCAAGATCTAAATTACAGATCATACATGATACATATACTACCTGAGTGATATTAAACTTATATGCATAATTCTCTTGTATGTTTCTAGGCATACATGTGCACACACACACTCATATGCATACACATGTACTTGCATAGACACATGCACACATGCATATACATACATGTATGCACACACATGGCATGCATACACATGACATGCATACGCACATGCACACACATAGATACACACATATACATACACATACACACATGCACACACTCACGCACACACGTACATGTATATACACATGCACACGTACATATACATACACACTCACATGCATACTCACATACACATGCACACAGATGCATGTGCGTATACACACACACACACACACACACACACACACACACACACACACATCCAAAAATCCTGTTTGGTTTCATCTGAAGCCAGAGATGACAGAAAGACCAGAGCTCTGGAGGTAGCAGGGTGACAGGAGAGATGACTGGTAAGTACTCACATACAGGTGACCGCTTTGCCTCAGGGTTCACACAGTTGAAGAGGGAGCTGATGCAGAGGCAGAAATTCATTTCCTATGAGGAAGGAGAGAGGCAAGCAGGGAACTCAGGTCACAGCAGAGCAGGTGATAATAAAATTAGAGTTAATGAAGCTGGGAGAAGCCATGGCCAGGTGGGTTGTCGGCACTGTTATCTGAGATGCATGTGAAAACCAGGCACGCTACCTCAGTACAGGAGAAAACAATCTTAGATATACATGGCAGAAAGATCGGGTACTCATCTCTGAGGCAGGCTATGAAAGGGTCACTTCTAGGAGGCACGTTAAAGAGCTGAGGGCGAGGTAGATGGCATTTCTGAGCTTCAGTTTTCTCTGTGGTGAAGAGGAATACCTTGTGTTATTCTTCTTGTTACTATGACAACGTACCTGAGAGGTCAGCTTAAAGGAACAATGGCTCCTTTAGGTTCACAATTTCAGGGGTTCTGTCCATCACATAAAAGTTTGGCTTCCACCATGGCAGACAGAAGAGGAGAGACGTGGTTAGTGAAGAACACTCCTGCATGTGTCTGCCACATCACTTCCAGAGAGGTCTTGTGAGGGCTCTGGAATATCAATGGGCTAATACTTTGGTGGCTTAATGGTATGAGGATGATATTAGGAGATGGGAAATGGGAAACCATTGATGAGGTCTGGTTGGAGAAAGTGGCTCACTGGAAGTGTTCCTTGGGGAATAAATCCTGCCCTTGACCTGTGTATTTCCAGGTCTTCTTCCTGTGTCATACATTTCTGGTACCATGGTGAATACTTAGAAGTCCATGTTTTTGGTGTCAAATATATGATAACATCATTGTATTTTTATAAATGAAACATTCTTGTAAAATATCAGTAGAGGCAATTTCAGTTGGCCTATAAATGTCATTGGCTATTATTGGGAGCTCTGTTAGTGAACAAGCCATACCGGAAAAATAAATCAAAAGTATATCTTGTCCTTTTGTTGAATTTTGTATCAGCAGCACACTAGAAAAGATGGATTTTGATAGAAGGGTAAAGAGATTAAGTTATACAGAAGTAACCCACAAGGCAGCTGTTAAAAGAAAGATCACTTATATGCTGGCATGACCCTAATAACCAAAAGGATTTTGAGCTTGCTATGGCTATAGAGCGGGGTGCTAGGCAGGCTCTTCTTGCCAAGCGTTGCTCATGTTGCCACTCTGGTAGTTAAAGGGCAAGTGAGGTGTATTGTGGACCGTTTGGTGAAGAGATGCTCTCCCTAGTCTGGGATCCATCTGCCCTGAAGCACGTTCTTCGAGGGAACAGGACACTCCATGTGTATGGTAGCATTTGGGGTTGCTCTAAATTCTCTCACTACTATATACACATCTGTGAAGAATCCCACCTTCTCAAGTACTGCCACACTTCCTGTCATCAGGTGTGCACCTGTAGGATATGGGCCAAGTGGTTACCAGGACAACGGTCTCACAGCAAGCATGGTGGCAGAGATGTCTGGCTATATGGTGTCGGTGCCAGCAGAGTTTCTGGCATTCAAGCTTCAAAACCATATTGCCAAATGGTGGTTACAAGATGTTTCCATAACAAAGAACCTGATGTGGCCAGATCCTAGCTTTATGACTGGATTTTGAGACAGCCTGTAACTAAGGCTGACTTTGAATTCATTATCATCAGACGTGGCCTCCCCGATGTGCACACCACCACACCCAGCTCTTTAACACTTTTTAATAAAGGTCTTTCCTGTTTCCAATAGCTGCAGCATATTAAAATGTTTAGTGTTAAGAGTCCTGGCTACTGCCTATCTATTACTTGCTTGCTTTCTCTTGGGCATGTGTGTGCTATTTGTACTTGTTCATGTGAGCACGTGTCTGAGTGTGTGTGCGCCAATGGTCGACACTAGGTATCTCTCTCTACCAACTCTAGACCTTATTTTTTGAGACAAGGCCTATCACTGAGCTTGGAGACCATCAATTTGATGGGGTGCCTGGCCAATAAGCTGAAGGGACCCACCTATCTCTGCCCTTCCCCCAGGACGAGGGTTAGGGACACATGCTGAAGCCATGTCCCTCTCCAGTGCTGTTAATGGTTAGTGGGAGGATCCAATTTAAACTTAGATCTTCATGTTCGTGTAGCAGCACTTTGCTCTTTCTCTCTCCTTCCCCCCCCACCCCTCCCTCCATTCCCACAACTTCAACAACACATAAATACATAAATAAAATGTTTGTAAAAAATATTTATTTCCATCCCAAATGCTGTCCCCTCCCACTCCCTCCTTGCAAAGTTCCTCCTCCTGTCCCCTTCCCCTTCACTTCTAAGAGGGCAGCCCCTTCCCTGTATACCCCGACCCCTGCCCCCTGACCTGGTGCATCAAGTCTCTGCAGGATTAGATGTATCCTCTCCCACTGAGGCCAGGCATGGCAGCCTTCTGCTACATATGTGCTGGGGGCCTCAGACCATCCCGTGTATGCTCTTTGGCTGGTGGGTTAGTCTCTGCAAGCTGCCATGGGTCTGGGTTGGTTGACACTGTTGGTCTTCCTGTGGGGTTGCTGTCTCCTTGAGGGCCTTCGATCCTTCCCCTAACTCTTCATGTGGATGACTCAGCAGTTTAACCACTGCGGCCACTCTTCTCTGCTTTCAGGGTGTGACTAAGGCCTGTTCCTCTTGACAGCCCAACGTCATTTCCTTCGGCACTAAATCTCTCAGACTCTTGCACACATCAGGGCCTCATGTCTGATTTCTGTGACTCTTGCTCCTTTGGGTTCTTCCTGGAGATCTCATCCTGCTTCCACCCTGAGCCTTCCTGTTCCCTTGCACAATACCATCGCAGTCAGCTCAGGCACTGGCTGCTGCTCTCCACTCTGCCCCCACTAGAACCTCTTCCTTGTCCAATGAAGACTTTCTCTGGTCTTATTCCTTGAGATATAATGAATTTGTAGATATACTGATTTTTGTTCTTTAAAAACACACCTGCTTTTGTTATATGTATTGGGTAATGTTTGGGGAGCTGTATTGTAAGCAGTAAGAAGTATTTTCTAAGGCTGGACTCAAGCAAGTAAGCCTGGGATTGTACCTCGGTACAAATGTAACACAAACCCGTGTTTTGTTGACCTCACTGGTCTGGAAAGTCAAAACTGGGTCACTTTAATGACAACAAATGTTCTCATTATTTTCTGCTACACTGATGAAGCAGTCTTCCTTGAGCAGTGTTTGCATGGCCTGGGCTTGGTCGCGCCTCAGTCACTTCGTCTGTACAAGGAAGGCGATGATGACAGATACTCTGGAGTTGCTGTGAGAAATAAGTGTTAAATATTTATGAAATTCTTAGACTAGCACCCAAAATACGGCAATTGCTCATGCAACATATCTGTATTTGGAGGCAACTGCTCTTTAGTTTCTTTCCCAGGATTTTAATGGGTAATCAGGACTTTAACAATCTAGAATTCTGGGGTGGTAGCTCAGTGGGGGAGGTGCTTGGCCCATGACCATGAGGAGCAGACTTCAACCCAGCACTCATTGAAAGCGCCAGATGTGGGTACATGTGCCCAAACCCCAGTGCTCTCCTGAATCCTCCTGTATAATATATATGCTCATCATATATTACATACCATATACTATACTATATACACTATATACCCATATACTATTTACACTCGCACTCACTACATACGTTACACACTCATTCACTACATACATATACCCATATACTACATACACTCATCATATACTGCATACATATAATAACCCCCTACACACACACACACACACACACACCCCACACACGCACACACCACACACACACAGGCACATACACACATACACACACACACACACACACACACACACACACACACACACACACCACACATGCATGTGTGCCCTCTCGCTCTCCTCTAGCATGCTGCACACATATCTTTTTGTACTTCTTTGGGATGGTTTAACTTTACCCTTCCTGTCTCTGAGGCTCTGGCGCATGTGATCTGGTTTGGTCCTGAGAAGCTGTCTGACGGTCTTAGAGGCAGCCTCTGCCTGCTTTACTTTCTATGGGCCTAGAATGTCTACACTGAGGTACATCTTTCTGTTTTCCTTCTCTATGTTTTCCTCTGCTCTGCAGCCTTTGGAGAGATGCTCCACTGATTGGTCCAGAGATTAGCCTCACCTCATCAGCCTGACTGTCATGAGCTGGGTCTCATTACACAGATCAATAGTCAGCCCCCGAGTGAGCTTCTTGGGGTGAGATGCCATGCCTGGTTCAATCAGGAGCTTCCCCTGTGCATGAAGCAGCTCAGCCATGCTCCACTGACTTGGGAATGTAGGCTGGATGGTATAAACTAATTGGTGTTGTCCAGGTACCAGCAGTTCATAGACTAGGTGAGGGAAGTTCAGGGCTGGATTAGTGCTTAGAAAACTTTAGGAGAATTTGGCTTGCTGAGCCAGTGGGGGTGAAACATGGGGCTCTTAAGATCAAGATGTGGACCTGTTGGGATTTACCAGATGTACCTGGCCACATGTACTGTGACCCAATTCTTGTTGACAGTGGATTACAAACGAAAACTCTCAAGGTTGCTTGCTGCTCCTTTGTCACAGATTCTGTCAGAAGTGGGATGTGTGGCTAAAAGCATCCTGGAGTGAATTGTGAGCACAGATCTGCTAGACACAGGTAAATAAGCAAACACCCCTAAAGATTTCAACCTCAGCCTCCCCATTGACCAGCTCTTCTGTATAGGACTTGTCTTAGTTAGGGTTTTACTGCTGTGAACAGACACCATGAACAAGGCAACTCTTATAAGGACAGTATTGAATTGGGGCTGGCTTATAGATTCAGAGGTTCAGTCCATTATCGTCAAGGTGGGAACATGGCAGCATCCAGGCAGACATGGAGTAGGAGGAGCTGAGAGTTCTACATCTTCATCTGAAGGCTGCTAGCAGAAGACTGACTTCCAGGCAGCTAGGATGAGGGTCTTAAAGCCCACTACTCACAAAGCCACACCCACTCCAACAAGGCCACACCTCCCAACAGTGCCACTCCCTGGGCCAAGCATATACAAACCACCACAGGACTTACATCACATAGTTAACACATAGCCTCACATACCAGCTCTTCCCATGGCCTCCTGGTTTTAAAGCTCTGTGCTTCCAGTCACATGTGGAGACCTCTCCAGTAGGGCCAATACGAACAATATTAGTCTGATCATTCTGTCTGGGAGAGAATTAAAGATGATTTGCTTTTAAAATCTTGGCAACCAAGCAAATCCAAACGTGTCCATGGCTGTTATTTCAATAATCCTCAATGCAAAGAGATTCTGTGATTGGGAAGCAGTCTATGAGAAGCTTGTTTGCCCAGAACTGGTAAACTTACAGAAAGTATTTACCTGGTACCCTATAGCCTGTGGTAAGCAGACACAAGAACAGCCATTATCAATTATGGCCATATACTTTTTCATATATCCTAGTTAGCTTTAATGTCAACTTGATATAACCTACAATTTTCTGGCAAAAGAATCTCAGTTGAAGAATTGTCTAAATCAGATTGTCTAAATCCCCTGTAGGGGATTGTCTTGATTCTGTGAGCAGAGTCATTCCTTAGGCAAGTTTTCCTGAACTGTGGAAGGAATCTAGCATAAACCTATGTTCCAGCCAGTAAGCAGCCCCCTCCATGGTTCCTGTTATACTTCTTTGATTGTGAGTTGAGTTTCTTGGTCAGAGGTAATGCTGTGTGTAATTGGAAGCAGGCCTGGCTACAGATTCCTAGTTTGAGTTCTTGTCTTGACTTTCCTCAATGATAGACTGGGAGCTGACATTATAAACCAAATAAATCCTTTTCCCCTCAAAGTTGCTTTTGGTTAGGGTATCTGTCACAACAACAGAAATGAAACTAGGGTGCAAGTTGACACCCATCAAGAGATGAGGTCTGTTTTCAAACTCCTTGAATATGATTGGGCCTGTTGACTGTCTTGACTGATAGGTTGTATTGAAGGCAGAAGTATGTTAATACTGGAACCCAGGTCTATTGCCTTATGGAAACAGTAAAACCAACATCTAATCTAGTGGTGAATGAGAAGTGTGGAGAACTGAGATGCTCAGCTCACAGTCAGCACCAGCTGCTAGACACAGAACTGAATGCTTCTCTTTCCTCCTGCTTGTGCTGAACAGCCATAGCCAATTGATGATTCCACTTTGACTGCTGAGTCACTAAAACATCATTCTGTAAGTGTGACTAGGGATTAGAGCTATTTCAATATACTTCTTATTACTTCTACAAAGCCATGATCTTTCTGAGAATTCCTTGTGTGCTCCTCTTATATATTTCAAAACAAATATTGGTGCCCGCTCTCTAGAGCGTGGTCCTCAGGCTTCCTAATGCTGTACATTTAATACACTTCCTCATGTTGTGGTGACCCCCAACCATAAATTATTTTTGTTGCTACTTCCTAACTATAATTTTGCTGCTGCCATGGATTGTAATATAGATATCTCTGCCATGCAGGTGTCTGCTATGCAATCCTCAAAAGGGCCTGTCTCAACCCGCAGGTCTAGACACTTGACCACTAGAAACTTTAAAATATGTCATCTATACATTTCCTGATTAGAAAAGTGCAGGGATATACTCTTGAGAGTCCATGCTGAAAGGAAGGATTAATCCATTGGAAATTCAGATTAAAAAAATACCCCACACTTTAAGGACTTTGCCATTTCATAGAAAAAGAAAATAAAAATGCACATGGACATTCTCCTTGTCCTCATAGGGCTTTGGAGGACTATCCTCATAGGTTCTTCTGCTGGTTTATTCTCTGCTGAGTGATTCATGAGATATTTGCATGAGAGTCATGATTTTAACCTTCTGGTAAATATTCTTTGATAATGGGTTTTCCTGGTCAATGATTTCAGACTCTACAGAAAATTGTATCAGCTTAGTAGATGACCTCCCTCCCAAGTCTGAGAGTCAGCAGGGGTCATGACCTCTGGTCTCCACTCTTAACCTCATGCTGTCTGCTCCAGGAGATGGAACAGAGGTGCCATTTGCAGTACCATGGAAGCCTACGAGTAGTCTTTCTCCCGACTTGCACATCATCAGTACGCTGTATTTTGTAGTTTTTCTAACTGGTCTGTAGAGTTGGTGCAGTCGTGGTGAGTAGCTGACAGACAGCATTGCTATCGACTATGACTTAATGGAGCTCAACATCCAAAGGTTGAAAGGAAAGGGGAGCCTTAGAGGGCTGTGAATCCAAGGCATTGGCATGTCGGGCATGTTGGCATGGGAAACAGACATGACGACTGTTAGGAGGGCAATTGGCTTGGAAGGATAGGTTCATGGGGGGCAAAAGCCAAAGGAGATATTGACTTCTTAAAAGCAACTGGTGATAACTTTTCTTTTGAAGGTAATCAGAAATAGACTTTAAATTGCTACATAAATATGTTGCCTACAATGTGCAACTATGTTCCGTGCTTCCACAGTGTGATCTGAAGGGGATAGTGTTTAAATAATAGGAATGTGTAATAACTGTACAGAAAGACAAAAAGAATACTGTGTTAGAATTCTGTAGAACTTGAGTTCTACCAGCTGCC
>JADRCD010231785.1:0-17157 GCA_019843815.1 Montemys delectorum | reverse complement strand
GAGAGAGAGAGAGAGAGAGAGAGAGAGAGAGAGAGAGAGATTTACTGAATCTATAATATAAAATATGTGAAGAGAGGAGAGAATGGCAGGAATAGGAGAGAAAATGGAAATTAATTAATTTGTCATATTTCCCAAATGTGCTACTGGATTTGGAGTAAGATTTTCATAAAAGATCACTGACCTTTCAAAATTGTTTGCAGGAAGAATACATAAGAACTGACAGGGAGGGCCCCCAAGATGGCTTGGCAAGTAAAGGCTCTTGCCAACAAGCCTATGAACCAGAGTTTGATCTCTGAAACTCTTGTGGTGGGAGGAGAAAAAACTGACCCCTCAAAGTTGGCCTCCATATGTGTGCCGTGATATGCATGATCACACACAAACAGAAACACACACACACACACACACACACACACACACACACCAATAAATGTGAAAAAATAACATTTTTGAACAGTTTTTAAAAATGGCATTTGCCAAGAAAGAGAGGAAGGGAGGGAAGAAGGAAAGGAGGGAAGGAAGGAAGGAAGGAAGGAAGGAAGGAAGGAAGGAAGGAAGGAAGGAAGGAAGGAAGGAAAGAAGAAAGGGTAGATAGGAAGAAAAGGTCCTGTGTTACTAAAAACCTTGTACAAGGCCTTTACGACTGTTCTGATGACACCTATGAGTTCTCTACGTCTCAGACCACCTGACCCAACATTCTTTCAGAAAAGAATGGAAAACATGGAAAATCTGTGAGGGGAGAAGACTTATATCCCTAAACAGAAAAGAAACACACTAAGCCACCAATGAAAATAGAGACATATGCAATGAAAACTTTAGCAGAGGTCATTTATTTGAGAGTTTCCAATAAGTAAGAATATCAGAAAGAAACATTTTTGAAGAAATTTTGAAGAAATACTGTAGATGCTATCATTTGAGAGAGGGTTATAGATGCTACAGCACTTAGGGGAAAATCAGAGAATTATTGGAAGCAGCCAGGATGATTAAACCAGACTCTCTGAGGTATTGGCATCAGTATCACCTGGAGATGTGTCAGAAATGTGGATGTCAGAGCCTCATACCAGACTCACTGAATCATAAGCTCCAAGGTTTGGACCCTGGAATGTGGCTTAACAAGCCTTCAGCGTGGTTCTGAGAGCCATTGAGTTTAATAACTTCTAGTTTAGAATTTCTAGGGGCAGAGGGATTTATATTCCACCTTTTTCCCTGATGTGTCTTAGTTGACCTGTACAGGTGTTACGTAGATACAGGATACCTTAGTTGTTCTTTATGGATGGGCATCATGTAGATGAGACAATTTCTCAACTATACGATGGACAATCACCTAAATAGATGGTGAATATTCATGTATTTTTTTGGTCTTCAATTCGCTTAGCAGCAGTTCGCTTTGTGAACACCTGGAAATCAAAATTAAATTTTGTACTGGTACCCAAACACAAGCAAATAGAAAACTGCATGGCAAGTATATGATTATTTGCATCCTTATAAAATACTGAACATATAAATATTAAGATTTTAAATATTAAACAATATTTTAAATATTATGTTAGCAATCCAGTTGTAACAGAAATATTACCACCTTGAAGTAAATATAATGCTAAGATATGTTTGTAAAGTAGCAATTATAACCAGGAATAGAAATATCAGTGTACTGGCTAGTTTTGTGTGTCAACTTGACACAGGCTGGAGTTATCACAGAGAAGTGAGCTTCAGTTGGGGAAATGCCACCATGAGATCCAGTTGTGGGGCATTTTCTCAATTGGTGATCAAAGGGGTGGTGCCATCCCTGGGCTGGAAGTCTTGGGTTCTATAAGAGAGCAGGCTGAGCAAGCCAGGGGAAGCAAGCCAGCAAGGAACATCTCTCCATGGCCTCTGCATCAGCTCCTGCTTCCTGACCTGCTTGAGTTCCAGTCCTGACTTCCTTGGTGATAAACAGCAATGTGGAAGTAAGCCAAATAAACCCTTTCCTCCCCAACTTGCTTCTGGGTCATAATGTTTGTGCAGAAATAAAAACCCTAACTAACACAAATTGGTACCAGCATAGTGGGGCATTCCTGTGACAACTTGACCATGTTTTGGGAAGGACTGTGAAAGGACTTTGGAACTTTGAGCTAGAAGAGCCACTGTTTGTTAAGAACTCCCTGGAATGTTCTGTAGGAGCTTGGAAGATCATGTTGAGAGAACAGTGCAGAGATGGAGGCCTGACTTGTGAAATTTCAGAGAAAAGATTAAAGACTCTTATCAGGGCCATGTTGTTTTGATTGTGAAGATTCTGTGATTCTGGTTAGCTGGGGTTGAAGTATCAGCTGTGATTAACAAGATACAAGAACTACTAAAGTGAAAACTTTGCATTACTGAGACTATTGATGCTGGTTAGCTGGAGCTAAGAAATTAGCGGTGATTAAGAAAAGACCAGCATCACTGAGGTGACATCTTCTGGGAAGTGTTTTCTGAGAGCACAAAGAGGCTATGTTCCAGAGATAGCCAAGGTTGTACCTTGTGCTGCAGCAGGACTTGGTAATGTGTAAGAGTCACCCAGGTGGTACTGGTTTTGACAGCATGAAGGGGTCATGAGGAGCAGCTGAGGCTCGGCACAGTGAGAGGCCATGGAAGGCCATTGGTGAAGATGCAGCCTCAGTTTGCAATTGATGGCCCAAGACTGAAGGTGTCATACAAAAGAGTTGAGGCTTGGCACTGTGAAGACAGTCTATGAGAGGCTATTGGTAAAGCCTAGTTACAGCGGTGTTTTGAGAATACCAATACCATGCAATGACCACCAAGGACAGCAGCAGCAGTGGAGTACAGGCATCTGGAGCCCAGAAGACGAGATGTGTGCTACAAAGGGCAGAGCTGGAGAAGTGACCAAAGCCCTTAGAGGAGCCCAGAAGATCGTGAGTTAGATCCCAGACATTGGTTTTGCTTTTGATTGTGACTGTGCCCTGATATTTTTCCCTCTTGAAAAAAGAATGTATTTTAGTAGAGCCCACAGTTAAGAGACTTTAAATTTTAAGATATTGAACATTTTAAATTGATTAAACTTTTAATATATAAAGACTGTGGGACTTTAAATCTTGGAGATAAATAAAAAATAAGGGTTGAGGCTTAATAGTGATGTGTTTGTGTGTCAAGTTGACAAGGGGTCAATTGTACTGGCTAGTTTTGTGTGCCAACTTGACATAGGCTGAAGTTATCACAGAGAAGTGAGCTTCAGTTGGGAAAATGCCTCCATGAGATCCAGTTGTGGGGCATTTTCTCAATTGGTGATCAAAGGGGTAGTGCCATCCCTGGGCTAGAAGTCTTGGGTTCTATAAGAGAGCAGGCTGGGCAAGCCAGGAAAAAGCAAGCCAGTAAGGAATATCTTTCCATGGCCTCTGCATCAGCTCCTGCTTCCTGACCTGCTTGAGTTCCAGTCCTGACTTCCTTGGTGATAAATAACAATGTGGAAGTGTAAGCCAAATAAACCCTTTCCTCCCCAACTTGCTTCTGGGTCATAATGTTTGTGCAGAAATAAAAACCCTAAGACAATTAGATTCTAATTCCTGTCCATCCATCATTGAGATCCAAGTAGTACACTAAAAATTATGAAAGCAAAGGGAGAGTAATGAGAAATGAAGAAACAGCTTGTAAAACAATATTACTCATATTTGAGTTGAGTACACTCCAATTGCTGTTCTTTGCCTCTATCTGTTCTGGGACTCAAACCCAGGCCCTTACATGCTAGGCAAGTGTTTTACCACTGAGCTACATCTATTTCCAGACCTTATTTGGCTTCCAATTAAATTAAATAACAGACTAAAGCAACAATGAATGGTAAACCATGGATGTAGGATCCTCCTTAAGCAGCAATGTAATGTCATTAATACAGCAGTGATTTACAAAGAAAACAACGTGACTGTCAGAGAAACAGCCTCTATGAGCAATCCTAACTGGCAGTTCACTTGGTAAGAGGGCTATTGGTTCATGTATGCTATTGTTATAATTGATAAAGTAGGGTTATATGACTCCAACTAATCTTATTTTGTCTTCTCAAACCAAATTAACTACCACGTTCCCAAAGACTACTAACATTTTTCTAATTTTATAAAATGCCAAATATAGTATTTTTTTCCTCTTTCTATGTAGCCTCTACATTATGGCATCAAATACATTACAAATTTCCAGTAAAATGTTATCATGTAACTTTGAATTAAATACAAATACATTTAACATTTTTAAATGCCAACTTTAATGGTTCTCATGCTCTATGACAAAATACACAAGTTCAAAATATGAACATGTACTTTTCAACATAGCTTCTGCTGTAGACAAAGAGAAAAACCGTTAGAGCTAATATTCTGTTAAAAACAATTTCATAGTCATGGGGAAATTATTTGATAATTGGTTAGTTTACTCACAGAAATTGCTTTATGTGAGAAAATTATAATAAATGTTTTGAAAGTTACTATTTGTTACTTTTCTCACCGGATTTCTTAAGCTAGAAAAATATGAGCTTCAATTTTTAGTCTGTACAATGCTCTAAGAAAACATGCACATATTTTTTCTCTTCTAAAAAGGAGAGAACAATACTTGAAATTTTCTCTGAACTATGTTTTCCCCCTTCTTTGTTACAGGAATTCATTTCTTCAACTATATTAATCTTTTAAACAAAAAAAATGGATTTTTTAAACTCATCAGACCAAAACTTGACCTCTGAGGAACTATTAAACCGAGTGCCATCTAAAATTCTGGTATCCCTCACACTGTCTGGGCTAGCATTGATGACAACCACCATCAACTCCCTCGTGATCGCTGCAATCATTGTGACTCGGAAGCTACACCACCCAGCCAACTATTTAATTTGTTCTTTGGCAGTTACAGATTTTCTTGTAGCTGTCCTGGTGATGCCCTTCAGTATTGTGTACATTGTGAGAGAGAGTTGGATTATGGGACAAGTACTCTGTGACATTTGGCTGAGTGTTGACATCATCTGTTGTACGTGTTCCATCTTGCATCTGTCGGCTATAGCGTTGGATAGGTACCGAGCCATCACAAATGCAGTGGAGTACGCCAGGAAGAGGACTCCCAGGCATGCTGGCATCATGATTACGGTAGTGTGGGTTATATCTGTGTTCATCTCTATGCCTCCTCTCTTCTGGAGGCACCAAGGAACTAGCCGAGATGATGAGTGTATCATCAAACATGACCACATTGTTTCCACAATTTACTCCACGTTTGGAGCTTTCTACATCCCGCTTGTATTGATATTGATCCTCTACTACAAAATATACAGAGCAGCAAGGACACTGTACCACAAGAGACAAGCAAGTCGGATGATAAAGGAGGAGCTAAATGGCCAAGTCCTTTTGGAGAGTGGTGAGAAGAGCATTAAACTGGTCTCCACATCCTACATGCTAGAAAAATCCTTATCCGATCCATCAACAGACTTTGATAGAATTCACAGCACAGTGAAAAGTCCCAGATCGGAGCTGAAGCATGAGAAATCTTGGAGAAGACAGAAAATCTCAGGCACTAGAGAACGCAAAGCAGCCACTACCCTGGGATTGATCTTGGGTGCATTTGTAATATGTTGGCTGCCCTTTTTTGTAAAAGAATTGGTTGTTAATGTCTGTGAAAAATGTAAAATTTCTGAAGAAATGTCAAATTTTTTGACCTGGCTTGGTTACCTGAATTCCCTTATAAATCCACTGATTTATACCATCTTTAATGAAGACTTCAAGAAAGCCTTCCAAAAACTTGTACGATGCCGATATTAGGATAAAAGAAGCCTGTTTTTAAAGTATGGAGGCTTTATTTGTTGGGGGACGGATAACTAAATGAATGTAAAGTAATAAAACATTTAAATTTTTAGAGAAAATATATTAAGACTGATAAAATTATAAGAGGATAAATTTATTTTTAATAGCACCAAGAAAATAAGATATATTCATTTGGCCATAATTTTAATGCTCTCAAGATTAGGAAATAACTTATGCAGCTCAGCTCATAATATTTTTGTCTATGCAATATACCTAAGAAGCTAACTAGAAATACACATATATATATACATACTATCAATTACAATGCTTTCCAGGTCTATATGTTACAACAACTAGAGAAATTTTTAACTAGCATCTTTCCACTGGGAATGTCTATGTCACCTCATTCTTAACTGTTAATTTACAGAAAAATATTCACTGCAATACTACTATTGCCCCTTCTCCATTATGTCCGCTACAAAGGTACAGCAGCAGCAGCATCTCTTATTTAGCCTTAGTAAAGAAAATGTGAATTGAAGCTCAATGGCTTTGATAGAGTCTTCATATTTGGACAGTAAAAATAATCACCCAAGAAGCTAAAATATGTAAAAATATTTCAATATCCTGAACTTTCTGCACATTTTCAATCTTTACTTTGTTTAATATCAAGTTCTAGAATAATATTATCTTAACCATATGTCAGTATTTGAAATCAATGCCCCAAGGTTAGGGGGAAGGTTTATTATGCAATTATTGTACAACTGTTATATATGTTGCCCCTTGTTTAGGAATCAAGCTCTAAACACTAAGTTCCTTAACTAACTCATCATAATTAACATATGTCTAGTATAAAATTTATTTTCTCTCCACTAATATTATTAAGTCCAGTTTTTATAACTCATCTCCATATCTTAAGATCATTTCCTTTTTATTATAGAGAATATAATAAAAATATTAAAACTTTGACTTTACAAAAAAATCTGGTTTTCCTATTATAACTAGGACACCTTTCATAAATCAAGACCATTTAAAACACACACCTCTTTAAGTTGCAACATTGTATGCATTATAAAATATTCTTTCCTTGTGAAAAGAGTTCATTACATTACTTTTTATATATCTAGGAGACATTACTCTTGGTTTAACAGATATCTAGACATGTGATTTTGTATAAGGCGATAAGACATATGCTAGATAGAAAATACAGGAAATAATAAAATACAAATTCTCCCATCAACATATCTATAATCTAAAAGAAGATCGAATGCAGAACTATAGTAGGAGAAAATAAATAAGGATCTAGCAAGTGCATTATTTACATTGTTGTGATGGTGTAGAGACAAACTGGTCACATCTTGTTGAAGAACATTGGGACATTTTCATAAACAATATAAAGTGTGTGTTAAGTAAAGTAGGATTTGAACATGCGCAAATGAAAGGGCATAATCTAGGTGGTGACAACGTAAAGAGTTCAGGCTTCATCATGCAAGAATTGTAAGGTACGTCAAAAGTCACTAGGCATTTAAGGCAACAAAGGAAGTCCAATTAAAGGTAAACTTGAATATTGAGACTGTCTTTAATGTCGAGAAAAGAATTGTACTCTCAATCTTGCTGCTACCCTCGAGTTACCATGATGATTTTTCAAAAATAATACAAGCTTAGAGCAAATCTGAAATAAAACGGATAGGGAGGAAAAGCCTCTCTGATTAGATCTGAGAAGCGGAGAGAGTATTGGAGATACTGTCTCCTTGCTAGAAACCAAACCAGTAGTCGAGATGACGAAGTGCTAAGCTTGATTCTGGCAGTGGAAATAAATGGAAAGAAACGGGAAGAGGTGATGTAAAGGAGAATCCATATATTACGTCCTGTACGTCAGTAAGACAGCAGGGCAGGCTCCTGCAATCTGTGCCTGAAACAAGGAGATTAACTATAGGATCTCTTAGCAAACGATGACTTTTTCAGAGGTATAGAAAGCTCAAATGTGGCCAAGCTCACAGGCACTGCTGACCACTTCCAGATTAAGCAGAACTGTTAGATAAGTTCTGACCTCAGAACTGATAGACAAATGAGGTCCACAGTCACGTGCTTTGTCTCCACGGCACTCTGCCTCCGCTCTCACGCCCTCTTGTTCTCTTTCTTCTCCTTTACCCTCTCACTTGCCAACATTTGACTCTATCTGTGACCTATTCAACCAAAGACCTTTCCACGGCCCTCCGCCGCCGCCGCCGCCACCACTGCACGGCTGGGTAAACTCTTAAGAGAGACAAAAATCACTAACCATTTCAAGCAAAGCAAACCCAAGCACAAATGCTGCCCTTAAATCTAAGTTGGAGCAAATCTCAGGTCTAGAAAGATAATGTCATAAGTAATGAAGAACTTGCATCTATCTCCCTTGAGAGCTTAGAAGAAAATCCAATTCACTTTCTACGTTGTAGAGTCATCATTTGATTTTAAGAGGCTGCAACACACAGTAGTATCCGTTCATCTGCATTTACCCCAGAAGCTGAGGTTGCAGGCTAATGAGTAAGTATGCACTAATGAATACGCGTCAGTGGCATCTCTTCAGTACCGTTAAATGTTGGCAGGGTAAGGAGCTTGAAATCTCCAATTTGCACTTTCTTTGAAATACGTGCAGTTGACTAGTCCAGTTAACAAGATGGACTTCCCAGAATATAAATACTTTTTCCTTTGAATGAAAATTTCCTAAGTAGTTAAAAGCTGTCAAAAGGAAAAAATGATGCAATATAATAATAGCTCCTTTCTTAACAAATAAGACAGAGGATGAAAACATAAATATCATCAAAGGTTATTAAATACAAGATAAAAGTTTACTTCCTACTAGAATCTTAATATAGCGGCACCATAAAAATCCATCAAAGAATTTACTTTATTAAGTGATCATCTAAATCTCTTCAAATGAAAGATGTATTAAAAGCAAAAAAATAGACAGGGCAGTGGTGGCTCACGCCTTTAATCCCAGCACTTGGGAGGAAGAGGCAGACTGATTTCTGAGTTGGAGGCCAGCCTGGTCTACAGAGTGAGTTCCAGAACAGCCAGGGCTACACAGGGAGAAACCCTGTCTCGAAAACAAAACAAAACAAAACAAAAGCAAAAAAGGAAAAAAACATGACACCAAAGAAATAAGAAAGTTAAATGACTGGGTATCAAAATCAGTCCAATGTGTCAGTACACATAGCTTCATACAGACTGCTTGAATGTCACATGAATGTTTAACATGCGTTCTGTTTTGAGTTTAAGAATGTGAACTGTTTGGTCGATATGTTTTGAGTTTTTTTGTTTTGTGTTGTTTTATTTTGTTTTGTTCTTTTATTTTGGTTTACAAGACCTGTCACAAATATCCAGTTAGTAGAAATTAAAGATGAGCCCATCTTTAAGAACAAACTACCTTATGAATTTAGAAAACTATTCTTATTTTTGTTTCACTGATGAGTTTGATTCCCCAGCTGTCTGCACCTGACCTACTTAGAGTATCCATCTTCCTTGCTACATCACTATGCCAGTAACAAGTACATCTCCTTACCATATCCTAAACCCTATCATCACACCCTGTTTTAATCTTGTGCCTTTTACCTAGATTTTCTAGTAGAAATAAATAGGAAAGCAGTTTAAATCTAATTGCTGTGAAGTGTATTTATTTGCCCCCCCCTAAATATCATGAAGGCAGATGGTATCATAAACTCATCGCTGATAGGCTTGTCTCTGCTTCAAGATTAAAACCATTTTCTCATGAATTTATAGACTATTTCTGATTTCTAGAGAATCGGGTTTCTTAAACTATTCAGTAGAAACATGAAAGGTATTTTTCTTAATAATTCCCAAAGTCCTTCAAAGGTAAATTCTGCTTACTTTAAAATGCAGTACAATTAAAGTAACTTGTTCCATGTATGTGGTCTCATATCTTCCTAATAACAGAATTCATCATGCTTAGACCTTTAACTTGCCATAAAATATCTCTAAAACCAAATTAATATTTTTGTCATAAATAAAGTAAATATTTTATAATGACTTGTCTTGGTCCTTTGAATCAGTCAACTTTCTTCAATTATTTCAAAAGGAACTCATCACCGAGAGAAACATGAGCTAACATTATAATAATGTCTGTTTATTGATACGGAAGACCTTCTCCAAAGCATAGAGGTATTTAAAATCCACCTAGAGATGGTGGCATTAAAATAATAATAACAATAATGATGATGATAATAATAGTAATAGTAATAGAACCTTTGACCAGGATAGAAATCATAAAAATTCCTCCTTAAGAAAAATGTATAAGGGCTGGAGAGATGACTCAGGAGTTAAGAGCATTGACTGTTCACCCAGAGGTCCTGAGTTCAATATCCAGCAACCATATGGTGACTCACAACTGTCTGTAATGGAATTTGATCCTCTTTTCTGGTGTATATAGACTATGAAAACAGAGCACTCATATACATAAAACAAACTGAAAAAAAGAAATAAATGTTATTATTTTTATCAAGAAGAACAACACATCATATCCAAGTAGTTTTCCATTAAAGTTCATGTTTAATGTCAGTCCTGGTTTTTCCCATGGACAGTCCCACTTCTTCAGGAACATTAAGATCATCCTTCTGGGTTATTTGTCCTCAATATCTCCATATTAATCTTCAATTAATAGTTGGATTAATATTCCTAAAATGCACACATTAAATATGTATGCCAAAAATCAAACTCACAATTAATGTGGTATATCATTATTATGTAGTTATGCTCTGTGGCTAAGGCTGCTACCTTGAGGTCTCCCACTTTAACACAATTAATAAAAGAAAACTACCGTCATTCCTGGCCCTCTACATGCACACAAAGTATCTAACGTCTCTTTTCCCCTTCTACATACTGACATGATAACTATGATATTGTTATATAATATCTATACACATATACCTACTATAGTGATAGCTATAGCCAAGTTGGGCTTGGCTATGAGTCAACTCTAACCCTAGTAGAGAGGACAGGGATGTGCAACTATGTGTCAGTTTATCTTTTTGCAAAGTAAAGTGATGCTAAGAGTACTTGAGCTAGGGAAAAGATTCATCTTAACTAAGTACACCACTGGGTTTGAAGGGGAAGTAGGAAGAGAATTTCTTTCGAGCGAATGGTGATTTCAGGTTTTTAAAACCTGTGGGAATAAAAATCACTTTTGGTACTTGTTACAAATATAGGCACATCAGTCTGTGAATTTAGGCACAATCCCAGGCATCAGGACCTATCTTAGATGACTCCAAAGAAGATGGAGTCTGGGGGTTCAGTTCTGGACAGCAGAGCTTTTAAAGACCCCAGCTAGTTAAGCATGGGACTGTGACTACAGGAACCAAAAAAGAAATTAGTTCACCGTTTTAGTAAAAGACCGAGTCAGAATCCAGAAAGTGACCTTGCCACTATCACAAATGCAAAACTCCAGAAGCTGAGATCAAAACCAAAAGCATTGTAAGTGATCATACACTTAGTGAAAAGTAAATAAAATAAAATATACTCTATTCCCAGTTAGGATGTTGTTCAAATTCACATAACACAAATTCTTTATGACACAGGATACAGCTTTTTTTTTTTTTTTTTTCCCCCATAGGACATTCTACAATTAAAATCTTAAAAGGCTAAATTGGAGTCCCAATTCTTCTGGTAACCATTAACCTAATGCTAGGCAGTCCTCCTCCCCTCAGAGTGGGGTTCAAAGAATAAGGGATAGTGAGAGAAGACAAACTCACTCAGACTAAAGGGCTACAAAGCATGAGTCACAGTTCTTACTCCTTAGCATGGTAAGTCTGGAATGAACGAGAACTTTGAACATGCAGACCCTCATGGGAGCCTGGGCATCTGGAGAGAAGGGACTCAACAGCACTGGGCTACCTCACGTTCCTGGAATCTCCTTGCCTAGCAAAGCACAAGGCCCAGCAGCCTTACCAAGCCACATGAAGGCCACCCCGTGGGCTCTCGCCAGCCTGTCTCCTTGCAACCTTCTCCTGTCCATGCCTTCTGCAATCTTGGCATTGTCTAACTTATTTATCTTTGAAAACCATAACCACATGTACCCCAGCATTAATTCTCACTATTGATGAACTCAGAAATGAGTTCCTCTACATTCCAGGATTATGGTTTTGGTTTTATCTACTAAACAGTTAAAAGAAATTTTCATCAATAGGAGGAAAGGACCTCGGCCTTGTGAAGGTTTTGTGCCCCAGTGTAGGGGAATGCCAGGGCCAATAAGTGGGAGAGGGTGGGCTGGCAGCATGGGGAGAGGGGAGGCAACAGGGGTTTGTTCTTGTTGTGTTTGTTTGTTTGTTTGTTTGTTTTTTGGAGGGGAAACTGGGAAAAGAAAAATTTACATGTAAATAAAGAAAATATCTAATTAAAAAAAAAAAGAAATTTTCATTTGAAATGAGAATCCTGATGATTAAACAAAAATGGGAAGCTTAGATTTTAGCTTTACAAAGGTTAAAAGACTAGTAAATTATATAAGCATATTAATTTTCAAAGAAAGTAGTATTGTCTCTCCATCGCTCCTTCCAGTACATATATATGCTGCTGTGGCTTTTAGTCTTGGTATTAATAAGAAAAGAACACATAGAAAATCTCATCTCTTACTATCCTCCACGGTCCTAAAGGATGCTGTCCGCTCTGGTCTGGTTCCTCTCTCCAGTGCCCTTACATTGTGAACATTGCTTTTCAGCCTTTGTTATCCTCATCCACTTCCTTGCAAATGTTAGGCAATGTGCCCTTCAAAGCATCAATTAAATTCCACTGCTCGAAACCTACTTCCTACTGTACTTTGAGTCAGTAACACAAAACATTGTTTTCATTCTTTCCTTATCCACTTTAAATACTCCAGTTTTCTTCATGAACATTTGGTTTTCATAATAACCAAAAATTGTAATTTCAAGTTACTTGAGAGACTTGTTTTTCCTTCTTTGTAGGTTTTTGAGAAATGTGAGCTTGGTTTGTTTGCTCGCTTAGGCCTCGAACTCACAGAGATCCTCCTGCCTCTTCGTCCTCCTGCCTCTGCCATCTGAGTGTTGGAATTAAAGGCATGCATAGCCACCTCCCTGCTGCCTGCTTGCTTTTTGAGACAAAGTCTCCCTATGTAGCCCCGGATGTTCTGAAATTCGCTGTATAGACCAAACTGGCCTCAAACACACAGAAACCTACCTGCCTCTGCCTTCTCAGGACTAAGAAAAAAAGTTTGTTCCACCACGCATGAGCCAACACTCTTAGCTTGTGATTTTGTTTGGAATATGGTCTCACAATAAAAACCCAGTCAGTCTCAAGTTGGAGACCCTCCTGCCTGGACTTCCTGTGTGTTGGGATTGTAGGTGTGGCCTATGTCCACGTGGTCCCAAGCCCACTTCAGTGTCAACCTCCCTTCTAAGTAAGCCTGGCCCACTCTGCGGTATTCTAGGAACTGACTTAAATTGCTGGTTTCACTTTACATCTGTGTTTAATAAAGAAATGGATGGATATTACTACAAGGAGGAGACTAAAAGTTGACTAACGTTAGAAAAAGAGTAGTTTTCAGTTATTAGGAAATAGCAATGACTTATGTGAAATTCAAAGGCCAGTAATTTTCTGGAAATGTCCATACATGATAATGAATGTCAATGTTATTTATTATTCATCACTATTATTCACTATTAATTATGTATGCAGCAATCTGTAAATACAAATCGACTGTTCCTAAAGGTATTTTTTTTTATTCCTATCCTGAAATGTATGTAAAAAGAAAAACTAAATACATTTGGTTATTCAAAATTAAGTTATTGACATCCAGCCCAACTAACATGAAACTAGTCCTCCTCATGCTTCCTTGTTGTTCCTGGGCCCTTCTCTTCCTGGATTTATGTTCAGATGATTGACAGGGCGATGGTGTCTCTGCAGTAGATGACAGGGCGATGGTGTCTCTGCAGTAGATGACAGGGCGATGGTGTCTCTGTAGTAGATGACAGGGTGACGGTGTCAGAGAAAATACATGAGGCCCACAGTTACTTCCCTGAACTACATGATTATGGTTCAACTGGTAAACAGGTGCCCAAACATAAAAACTGCCCTTCTCCTCCAGAAACATCTGTCCAATCTTGGGGAAAATATAATGTTTTAACAATGGTTACCAAGCCATTTTCTTCTTCTTCCGCAAATGCCTTAGCTGTCCATTAGCCCTCAAACTCATGTCTTAATTGTGTGCCCCTAAAAAAATGAGAAAAAGATTAATTACAAGTTAATAATCTACTATATTTCCAGTTTCACTTATCTTTAGAGATATAAAACCGAATTCAACTATAGATTTTGTATTAAGCTTGATTTTCTTTTCTTTTTCATCTGCTTTATAATTTTAAAGTTTAAAGCATATCTATTCTATTTATCATACTTATATTTTAAAGACCCATGGTCCTAAATGCATTGCAAACATAGGAACATCATGCCCCAGCTTCATTAGTATTGACATCTAATTAGTATATGCAAATCATCTAACGTTTCAGGTTGGATCATTGACTTGTCTTATCTGTGTTTTCTATTGGGGAATTGCTGAACTAAAGATCTAAGTGTGCCACTAAGCTTATGCTAAAATTTAAGCTCATTCTCTTTATCAAAAATCTTCCCACTGATGAAAATGTTACATTATTATAATAATTTTAATATTGATTGATAATATTATGTAAAATGTTCAAACATTAATTTGTAACAGCATTCCAAAATACAAAACTATGCTTGATTTGCTGCTGCCATTAAAAACCATGATAAATGAATATATGCTCAATTTGTTTCCGCTTAACCTAAACCAAAAATAAATGTGAGATAAATAATATTCTTTAAAAATTTTTGTGCTGGGTTTCACTTAACGATTTCAAAATATCCTATAGTGTTCTACTATGAAATCTAAAGAGGGCTTGAAGATCATTCAGTTACCAAAGTGTTTGCTGCAAAAGCGTCAGGATCTGAGTTCAAATCTCAGTGCTCGCGCAGACCGTTAGACATGGTAATATCCATTCCAAATACTTGTGCTGGTGAAGTAGAAATGAGGGCTCTCAGGGGCTTTCTGGACAGAGAGCCTAGACAAGCCTATGATCCCCAGGTTCTGATGAGAGATTCTGTCTTGAAAATCAAGGTTAACAGGTCCTAAGGAACTGACCTCTGGCATTCACACACATACAGGCCTGCCGATATGACTTTCATCTCTGAGCCAATGAAAATGTAGAAGACAACAAACTCCCCATGTGTCCTGTGTTACATATTACACACACACACACACACACACACACACACGCACGCATGCACGCACACACGCACGCACACATCATATATGCCCATGCACACAGTAAACATTACTACATAAAATTGAAAAGCTTGAAAAATTAGAATAGCTCTTCCAGTGCCATGCTTGCCTGGATGCTGCTGTGCTTTCTGCCTTGATGATAATGGACCGAACCTGTAAGCCAGCCCCAACTGAATGTTGTCCTTTGTAAGAGTTGCCTTGGTCTAAGCCTCCAGGGACCCCCACCAGCCCGGTCTCCACCCCCTCCACGGTGCCAGCACCTTCACCTCTGGCTGGCAACCAGCAGCTATCTTCTGCCGCTTTCATCCCCCTCATATCAACCCGTGTGTCTCTTCGAAAGACCCATCAGCCACCAGAGCGCATCACCAGTGGCACCCTTCACCAAGGGTGTGGTTCTGGACAGTACTGAAGCCCTGCTGTGCCTTGCCATCTCCTGGAACTCAAAGCAGATAGCCAGCCACAGTGCCGTGCTGGAGGCTGGCAAGAACCTGTACACCTTCTATGTGAGCTACGTGGACTCTCTCCAGTAGATGAGGAACAAGTTTGCCTTCCGTGAGGCTATCAACAAGCTGGAGAGCAACCTCCGAGAGCTACAGATCTGCCCCCACAACAACCTCCAGTGAGCCAGCTGCCACACAAGACTTCAGCAAGCTGCTTAGCTCTGTGAAGGAGATCAGCGACATTGTCCGGAGGTAGCAGCAGCCAGTGTACATCAGCGAGAGATGTTGCAGTTCTCAGGGCTTTTGTGCCTATAAAGGATGGGGACAGAGGACTGGGGAGCTGGCGTCTTTCAGCTTTACAGAGCATCAAGGAAAGCTAGGGTCTGGTGGAGTCGGCCCTTCCTCCTATGCTGTGCTCCAGCTGCCCTGCACCTTTCCTGCCCAGCCCAGGAGCCTCAAGCCGGCTCTCCTCACTGCCTGTGGGCGGGCCTCCTGCTCTGAAGACTGCCCCTGGCCTGCCTGGCCACCAGGCTCCTCATTCCTCGGTGCCTCAGACCCAGCTCCCAGGCCAGCCTGGAGTGCCTTTCCCTAGAACGACCTCCTCTGATGGACCTTCTTGCCGCCAAGGCATGGGAGCCCCTGGGTTTGCTGTCCCTGAACTTTCTATGCTTACAAACTGTCCCAGAGAGCCTGTCCCTGCTCACTGTCTTTTCATTTGAAGGAAGCTGTTGCTTTAAGGGTCATGAGGGGGCTAAAGCCAGGGGTCCAGGAGGGTGGGTACTGGAAACAGGAGCTGGGCAGCGTGGTCTGTCACCTGCTCTCAATAGCCTTAGCAGTGTACCCTGCATTCCTCGACAGCAAGCTTGAGTTTCATGGATGGCGGTCACTGGCTGGCCAGGCACATAGCCAGGCCAAGCCTGGGACTCCAGGGGCTCCCCAAAATCTGAATTTCTGAGTAGTCTTCATCCCCTCTCCTGATCGAAGGTCAGGCCCATCCTCTCTGGTCTCTTCCTTGATGACGAGCGTCCAGCCTTGTAGTATTTTGGGGCATTCCAAAGGTCTACATAGAAAGGAACAGCCACTGGGTACAAACAGGCAGGGAGTGGGGCTCTCCTGAGGCCTGACCGCTGCTCAGAACTGCTGCTTAGAACCACTGAGAACAGTGCTTAGCCCAGAGCTCCTGGGAGGCAGGAACCGCACTCTGGGCTTGGGTGGTGTCCTTGCACACTCAGCCCCAGGGCATTCCTTCCTTCCTGAGGCAGCAGGACCCGGAGCTGAGCACAGGCACAGGTGGAGGCAGCCCCTTGACTGACCCGGAGCGGCCAGCTGCAGAACAGGGCGCCTGCTTAGTTAGGCCTTGCACTGGGCTGGAAGACACCTCCACACTCCCTGCCTCTCTGCTCCTGGTGTACGGGGCTGGCCCCCAGGCGCACACGGATCACCTAGACGCAGGGCTGGTAGGGATGATTTCGTCTGGGATGTTCTTCCATGATGTTCATAGCTCCTTACCTCTTTACCTCCCAAGGCTGGTCTGCAGCCCAAGGGAGGCCATGCCACACGGCCAGCGACCTTGAATAGCCAGACACCGCCATGCCCTGTCACCGTGCTCACAAGGTCCTGCTCTGTTGTTGCCATGGGCTGCCACTATATTTTGTATTACACTTTGGTATTACACTCTTTTTTT
>JADRCD010231780.1:10956-26376 GCA_019843815.1 Montemys delectorum | reverse complement strand
AGGCATAATTCTGGGACCTGATTGAAGGAGATATCTGTGCTCTTAGAAAACTTATGTACTCTGTGTGTGTGTGTGTGTGTGTGTGTGTGTGTGTGTGTGTGTGTGTGTGCACGCGCGGGCCTTCTATCATTCTCACCTTAGAGAGACAAGTTCTCTCCCAGAACCTAGAGGTCACCAATGCAGCTAGACTGTCTGCCCACAGTCTCCAGGTCCAGGTCTCCTCTTCTCTTCACACCTTTCCTTCCAGCTCCGAGGGTCACACACGTGCCGTCATGCCAGGGGCTTCACACATGTGCTGAGGATACAACTCAGGTCCTCATGCCGGTGTGGCAGCCACTTTACTAACTGAGCCATCTTCCTAGCCTGAGAAGTGACAGAGAGAGAGAGAGAGAGAGAGAGAGAGAGAGAGAGAGAGAGAGAGAATCACAGCTGAGTGCAAGTAAAGATACTGTAAGACTCTGGCGAGCCTTAACTTACTGGAGACCCCAGAGTGAACAACTAGGAGATGGGAATCAATGCAAAAGCAAGAGGAATTTTATTGATCTAGCACGCTGGGGTCGCCCTGCACATGGACAGTGAGCCTTTATACAGTTTTCAAGGGAGCTGCCATTAGGCACAATGTGGTTGACAGAACAGTGTGACTTTTAAACTGATGGGTCTTTAAGGAATGAGGTAGGTGGCAGAATGTGTTCACAAGCTCTGAGCCTCCCTTACCCGCAGGTGGCTGGTGGCCTGAGGAATGTAATTAGCCCCCTCCCTTCTGGAGGGGAGGGGTGCCTATGTTCTTTATGACCTTTCTTTTCCAGGAGGGGAGGGGTCTGGCGGAATTTTTTCAAAGTTCCTGAGCTGACCTCCTCAATGCAAAGGCATGATAGTCTTGAAAGAATGTCACTTCCAGTCCCCATTCAGCTATGGGGCAACCTACCTTCACACTTATCAACTTTGCCAGCTTATGAACATACATCAAGCTCCTCAGCATTGAACACCCACTCTAAAGGTGAAACAGCATTCCTGTAGCCTATGGAGGATGAGAAAGGCCAGAGAGGCCAGCTTCCCTCCAGCTGTTTATGCCCATCAGTTAAGAGGATGATGGGAAAGTTGTTCCTCCTTCTGCAGGGAGCTTAAACTCAGAGATGGCATTTCTAAGGCCTTCTGGGACTTAAACCTCCAAATGCATAAGACTCCTCTAAGTCAAGAGATTAGAAGACTGGCATTTCCCCTCGGCTTGCTGCAGCACGTTGTAAGGGCATGTCTGAGAGCCATCTCCTGACAAGAATACCTGGCACTGGCCACACAGTGCTCTCTGTGGGAGTCCTCCTGCCTGGGAGACTAGTGACTCACAGGCTGTAAGATGGTGTGAGGGGGGAGGGAGGGCACACGACAGTCTTCAGCAAGCGGGGAACAGACTCCTTAATGTCTGTACAGCTGTTTTCCAAAGACACAAATCAATTTCCTGGGAGATGTCCCAGAATTCTTTTGACTGTAGAAATGAGACAATGAGGTGAAAATCTAGTTACCAGCATATGCTTCAACTTGCCATTCATTGCTGATAGTAACTGGGCCTGGCTCCTGAATAATCAAACAGCAAAACACAGTTACATGTTAGGAAAGCTGTGGCTTACAGCCAAGGGAAGAGAGGGGCTTAACAGGAAATTTCATTTCCAAAAGAGCCACTCACTTGAAATGTCTTTGTTAGCAGGCACCGAAATGCATGGGGAGACACACAGGTGGTGGTATGGCCCTGACGCTTGTTTGGGGGGGGGGGGGCCGGTCCCTAGACTCATGGCTTCCACCTGGAAATTGAATGAGGATCTTTGCAACTGCACAATACCACGTAAAGGCAAATTTCATCCCAGTTGAGGGATTGTTTTTTTACATCTTCCCCCCATCCCCTGATCTCCCCATCCTCCTCCTTCTCCCTCCCTCCCCTTCCCCTCCCCCACCTCTGTGTTCATAACAATCTGCAGCATGAGTGTGGGAGTCAGTTTTCTCCTTCCTCCATCTGACTCAGAGATTGACCTCAAGTCATCAGGCTTGGTGGCAAACACCTTACTACTCAGCCATCTCAGTGTCCCCCAGATGAGCTTTTAAAACCTCTACTGGCTCACTTACGATGGCTGATGAGCAGAGAACTATATCCCATGTACCATAGCCATGCTCCAAACAATTGGCCGTACCCCATACGCCACAACCATGCCCATGTACCACAACCACGTCTTATATGCCATGTCCATGTCCCATAGACGATAGCCACACCTAATTATATTCCATACTCCACACTCATACCCCCAAACAAAATAAACATGTTTTAATGTGCCATGACCATGTCCCTTGCACCAAACAACATGTGCATGTACCATGTATGGTGACTTAAGCCCCACCCCTGGCTAAGGAGCTATTGGTAATTGACAGCTTCCTGGAAATAGAAAATTAGTTTTTTGAAAAGGTGTGTCCCATAGTAGGTCAACCACACTCCAGTGAACAGACATCTAGCCAAGAATATATAGACAGCACTAATTGGACTCAATGTGTTTTAAAAAAAAAAAAAAAAAAAAAAAAAGTCATAGTATTTTAGGAAAGCTCATTCCTCATGCCACCCCATGATTTCCTCCAATCCCTGATAGGCCAGTTCCTTCTGAACCTAGCCTGACTGAGCTGCAGTGTCAGCTTCTAGCCACCTTAGAACACTAGTCCATCCCCAAGCCCCCAGCAGAGTGGTTGCCATCTCTACATTGTATAGAACAGTCAGGACCATAGACCCATATGTGACCCACAGTCTAGTGGCATCTCTTCTTGCAGCCCTGTTCACCCAGCCTGACACTTACCTGAAATGGAAACTTCTAGTTCTTTGGAAAGTTAGTTATGCCAAAGGATATTTTGCTGGGGCACACAGGTAAAAGGATGTCTTGCTAAAGCAAACACATGAAAAGCTATTTTCCTGAAGCAGACACAGGTGAAAGGATGTTTGAATATAGCAGACACATGAAAGGACTCTTGATGAAGGAGTGTAAATATGACCCCACAGACGGTGGGAGATGAGCACTGGGCTTTGGTTTGGTTTGTTCCCCCTCGCTGTTCTTCAATAACAACATGCATGCATTGGTTTGCCATACATAGTGTTGTTGAGCTCAACTTGAGATAGTGTTACCATTGAGAGAAACTCGCCCAGGAACTGCTTGGTTCCTGTGTCAGCTTGCTTATTCATGCAGGTTGGCGAATCTGGCAGTTTCTTCAGAATTGAACTAAAGTTGCTGGTTCGTGCCTGGTGTCTGCCCGCCTAAAGGACTGGTCTGTAGCTGCTGAATCATGTTTTCTGTTTGCTATGGGACTAAATTGGTGCCAAAGAAAATCAAGCTTGCCCCCAAAGAACTATGTCTGAACAGATCCACTTCCCCCATATCCTAATAACTTTTCTACTACCTCTGCTAGGTGGTGGGCTAAAAGAGAGGTTGAACCCTTATTAAAAGTAGGTTGCAAAAACTTTATGCCTATACTTACCTTCATCTGTAGAAGGGGAAAAAAAGAAAGAGAAAAGCTCTTTGATATCTATCAGTTCTCTGGTAGACAACAGCTCAGCATCCTATAACACATCTCTACCTGGACCTAGAGTCACATTCTACAGGGATGCACTTAATCTCAGATCCTTGGATGAGAATTGCCCTGGCACACACCAGTCACAGGTTATAGGTTGTTGCCTATACTTCTGACCAATTGGATTCCCACAGCCTGTTCTTGGGTCTGCTTAGTTTTCTAGCACAGCTTAAAAAACTGAAGGAAACACTTTATCTCTTTACCTGTGTCATATGAGTGCTATTACCAATGATACACACACACACACACACACACACACACACACAGAGAGAGAGAGAGAGAGAGAGAGAGAGAGAGAGAGAGAGAGAGAGAGGTTCAGGACATATGAAAGGAGCTCTGAGGCTTCTCCAGACACTATGTCCACCTTGTGCCAACAAATCTTGTTGGCAAATTTTAATAGAACTCCATGTCTTTAGTGCTTAGAAAGGCACCTTTGTTGGTGCTAAATTTTTATCTATTAGTTTTTCCCTGTATTAATCATCTATCTGCCATCTGTTAGAGTTTGCTATCATGCCTTTTTGGGTACAGTAGCTTATACCAAACCCTTGTCCTAATAAGAACATGAATTAATGCATCCTATAGAAATAACAGTATGAACAAATTTGAGGGGGCGAGGCATTGTTAGTATTGGTGGGAAAAATAAATAGAAGTAACTGGCTAGGACTATAACTAGTAGTAGCATGCTACCTGATCTGTGTGAAGGCCTGTGGTCCATCCCCAGTGCCATGGGAATACTATAAAATAAAATGAGTAGCCAGGTAAAATGCTGCAAACTCATCTTCATTTCTAACAGAGGACTGTGGCCAAAGATAGGACTACCAGAAGCTACGAAGAATCACTCAGGTCTAAAAAAATTGCTATGGAAATATATCAATGATATATTAAGCTTTAAGATTATGTATGTACACATGCGTGTATATGTAATGATCCTGTTTTATGTAACTGTGTGTGTTATGAATATACATAGATCTGGGAGAATTTAGCAGGAGTTAACCACCAACTGTCAGAAGGGTCCATGTGCTAGGCAACGCAATGAGAAGGGTAAGAGGCTTGTCTTTCATTTTTAAATTTCTAGCTAAGTTTGAAAATAAAGATAGCTATGATGGGAAAGTGTTCACAATCCAAGAACAAGATAGAAGTGGGTCTATTTCAATATGAAATACCATGATCCTTGTCTCCAGTTCCTGCCCCAAAGCTCTTGAGGGTGTCTTGAGTGGCTGGAGTGAACTTTACTAATTTTACTGAGTCTCTCAGCATAAGCAGAAGTAGATTTTAGGTTTCAGATCCACATCTTCCTTGATGAGTTTTTAACACTCCTTCCTCTTCCTTCTCCTCCTCCTTTTTTCTCCTTTTCTTCCTCTCCTCCCTCCTTCTGTCCACTTTCCTTCTCAACTTCCTTCTGTCCTGGTGCAGAGACAGGCCGCACAGACAAATGCACAAGGACAGACTTCCTTTATAAATACACCTCTCTCCTACTAAAGACGCTGCTTTCAAAGCTTCTATATCTGCTACTGCTCAAAATAAACCTTGTGCCAAAGAGGCGCATTGTGGAAACGGCGTCCTGAGACGCGCGGCCACAGGCTGTCTCCTAGTAGTTATGTTACGCTGTGGTTATGTAAGATGCTGTCATGGGCGAGCAATATGGAGCAGTGTTTTCTTTCCTCCAACTGCAATGTGAACCTACAATTATCTCAAGATAGAAAGTCTTATTTTAAAGAATGTCTATTTGCCCAGAGATGTAAATCATGTTGGCAGAAGGTATGTCTGGAGGTAGGGAGGGTGGTGACTAAAAAGAGAAAGGCATGAAGGTGATTCTGCTGTCTTGGTCAGAGAATTCTGGATTTTTGGTAGTAGGAATGCATTCATATGTTACTTTTATATCTTTTCAAAAATAACTTCTTCATAGTTTCCTTCATCATCCCCCACTTCAGATTGCTCAATACCCAGCTCTGTGAAACCAACTGGATAAGTGTGAGTGATAGATAAAACATTTTCATCCCTGCCGGGTGTAGTGGCACATGCCTTTCTTTAATCCCAGCATTTAGGAGGCAGAGGCAGGCAGATCTCTGAGTTCCAGGCCAGCTTGGTCTAGAAAGTGGGTTCCAGGGCAGCCAGAACTACACAGAGACACCCTGTCTTGAAAAAAACAAAAACAAAAACAAAACAAGCAAACAAACACAAACAAACAAACAAAAAAAGACAATGAAAAACCCAACATTCAACATTTCATCCCAAGATCAAGCCAAGATCAAACCTGAAGCTGTAAGGTGTGTATGTGTGTGTGTGTGTGTGTGTGTGTGTGTGTGTGTGTGTGAGTGAGTGAGAGAGAGTGACTGAGAGTGAGAGAGAGAGAGAGAGAGAGAGAGAGAGAGAGAGAGAGAGATCTACACAAGCAGAGATGCTTTAACAATCCCTGTTAGATGGCAGCTGTAAAATTCAATACCCAGGTGGTGGAGGAGTACTCATATTCAAGTGGCCTTCTGTTCTTTGTGATGAGTGTCACAGTGTGGTCCCATGTGCCTGGTACAAAAGCAGGCACAGGTGAGCCACGGGCAATGTGTGTGAACTCAGGAGAGAACAGCTGGCAAGGAAACTACAGCTAATGGGTCCAATAAAACCCAGAACTTAACTTTTCTAGCTCAAGTCTCCTCATGACAAATGTTTATGAAGCTAACATTTATACTTTGGACCAGGTATGTGTATATTTCTCATTTTACCTCACTCCTTTATAGGTTAGATGTTATCTGCTGCACATATCACTGCTTAGGGTGGTGCCTGATGTCTGCCACTCAGTTATAACTTTCTGGAGAGAGGAGGTGTTATTTTCCAATGTCCACACTACACTATTTGGTGCACAGGTGGTTTAGTGTGTGTGTGACATAGCTCAAGCAGGAAAGGCTCCTTTTTCTCCATATAAGCATAAGTCTGGTCCCTGTTTCATGTTTTCTGTTGAAAAGTCTGTGTTTAGTGTTAATTTTTATGAGCATACTACCAGAAAAATGGGCAAGCATAGTTTTGTCTTTCTGCAATGTCAGAATTTATTAATTATCAATAAGTAGTCCCATTTTCCTTGATAGCCTCTGTTAAGGCAAAAAATCAAGTTCCTTTATTTCAATCTTAATTAATAAAGAGCAGATCATGTATTGCACACTGCACAGTAAATATCTATCTGCTTATCTATTTACTATCTATTTATCATATATCCTCTATCTATATCTTTAAACCTACTTATCTATATTTTATCTGTATCTATGATCTATAGCTCTACATCTACCTACCTACCTATCTATCTGTAGGCTATAGACTGGCTAACAGAGCCACAGCAGAATTCAAGAGGTGTCAAAGACCTGGAAAGATAGGAAAGCAGAATTGACTAGTGAACCAAAATGAACCAGGCTTGAGGGCTGCTGCTGCTGCTGCTGCTGTACAGAGTCAGGCTGCAGGGGGAAGATGAAAGCCATACAACTGAAGAATAGAACCAGGGCCAGGTGAGCAGGATGACAGAAGAATGGATGGCAGATCTAGACAGATGACCAAACTGACAGACAGACAGCAAACCATTTGGCCTTGTTAATAATGGGGACCAAGCCAGGCTGAATCATGGAAAGGTAGGGAGTTGTCTGCCTGGCTACCTCTTGATATAGACACATAGTGGTCAGCTGACAGCCCAGTGGGGCTTTAACTATCACAGCATATGGAGTGTGGGTGGGAGAGTCACATCTTTTTCTCAGTATGATGTCTGAGAGGTTCTCAAGCCTGGTTTCCCCAATATAACCTTAATATATGATCTATATGCTCCTATAGGTCCATTTCGGTAAATTTACAGGATGGCACCCTTTCTGTCTTAGGAATAAGTCATTCATCAATCTGTGCCTGGTAAATGGTTCTGGATGGATGTACTGTTTGCGTGTCCACCCAGGTGTGTGGTCGTCATCCACACCCCAAAATGGAGTCTCTCAGAGAAAGGCAAGTCTAAAACCCACTGCTATACACAATGAAGGGTGACATAGGTGACCGGGCAAGCCACAGCCAGTTCTCAGCAATAACTGTTGCTGCTTTGTTACTGTTTTGGTTTAAATTTTTCTCACTTCTTTCTTTCTTACTTTTTTTTCCTTTTTTTTTTTTTTTTTTTAATGTTTTATCTTCTTATTGCACTACTTTTCCCAAAATGATGTAAAGAAACGTCTACTTGCCCGGCTAGGACATGGAAACACCTCGGTCTGAATCCAGATGGTGAACAGTGAGTTTGGTTACTTAGAGGAGTGTGGGTGACTTGCAGTTGTGTCACTGTAAGGTCCCATAATGTCACATGGTCCAGATAGTTTGTTAGACATCAGCAGGCTTTGAGGTAGACCTTTCCCTTGTAATCCACAACCTACAAAATCAAGATTTAGAAATATAGGTCAAAAGATCAGGAGACCCACCTGCCTCTGCCTCTGAGAATGGGTGAAGCGAATGCAGCATCGTGCCCGGTGTAGATTTCTATTTGTTAATAACACATTACTGTGAAATGAGGAGATGGGCAATGGTTAAGGACAGCAGTGGCTCACACCTCTAATCCCTGCACTTGAGAGGCAAAAGCATGCAGATCTCTGTGAGTTCAAGTCCAGCCTGGTTTACAGAGCGAGTTCCAGGACAGCTAGGGCTACACAAAGAAACCTTGTGTCAAAAAAAAAAAAAAAGAAAGAGAAGTAAAGAAGATGAAGAGAAAGATGAAGAGGAGGAGGAAGAAGGAGTGTGAAGAAGGAGGAGGAAGAAGGGAGAGGAGGAGGAAGAGGAGGACTTTGAAGGCACATGGCTGGGTGTGGTCACACATGCTAGGAGAGGAGAGGAGTGTCCTTGGAGGTTGGAGGCTTATCCAACACTCTATGTGGTGCACCATAGGATTCTGAAGCAAGCGAAAGTTCAGTCCCACTAGACAAAGCATGATTTTCGTTCTCAAAGGTTTTTGAGGGTGTAGGAGGACGGTGCCCTGTGAGATAGCAGGTATGACTATTTGTAGTTCTAGCTACCTGACTGTGGTCAGGTTGCCTTTGATTCTGAGTTGTCATGGGAAAGGAAAAGGAGGAAGGAAGGGTTTGCTCCTTTGTGCGAGCTGTGAGAGGACAAGAGGGAGCCTGCCAGCTTCCACCCAGACGGGAGATGGAGACGTCCAGGGAGAGGCAGCCATACTTTAAAGCTCTTCAACTAACAGTCAAGCACTGGTGTCTGATTTCCCTCTGAGTTCTTGTAAAAATCACTTCCTAGCATCTGGTCAGTCTGGGTGCTGCTAGCTTTCAGTTACATTTGTTAAAACCTTAACTCTGTCAAGTCAAACTAGATCTAAAAATGGCGACTTCTAACCGCATCTTCTGTATTGTTCTTTCATCCTTCATTCATCCACTTCTCTTTGTGGTCATTGTTAGACCTGTTGGTAGGGGGTTGATCTGGTCCTCTGATGAGGAGATCCTCAAGTACACCAAATGATGCTATGTAACCTTGCTCCCCAAGTTCATTGGTCAATAAAAGGCTAAGGCCCGTGATTGGGCAGTAGATAGAGGTAGGTGGGTTTTCAGTTACCTGGCTGGAGGTTGCAGGTAAAGAGGAGAACAGAGGAGACCAAAGGAGGAGGAGGCCACCGTGAGAGGTGATGGACCATGAGCACGTGGCCAGGAGAAACAGCAAGTAACAAGGGACATATGGCAGGGATATAAGGTAGAATAGCTCCAAAACCTGCCCAATCTAGGCTCATAGCTCATAAATACCTGGATTGTGTGCCTTTTATATTGGCTAGCCAGAATTTATAATTCCTTCTACACCTGATCTCTGTTAAAATTCTTCCACATCTACTGTTTTGGCTTTTTATGTGGTTATTCTCATTCTGTGCTTAGAAGCTTTTCCTTCCTTCCTTCCTTCCTTCCTTCCTTCCTTCCTTTCCCTTTTTCTTTTTTAAATTATTCAATTTGTTATTTGTGTGTGGGGCTGGCAATGTTGAGGGGATGTTGTGCTGTGGCCTGCATGGGGCAGTCAGAGGACAGCTTTCCTGAGTTAATTCTCTCCTTGCAACTTGAGTTCTGGGCATTAAACTAAACTCAGGTCTTCAGGCTCACACACAAGCCTGTTCACCCACTAAAGCATCTCACTGGCCCTGGGAGACTATTTATGAAGGTTTTCCTCCCCTCCCCAAGAATCTAGTTGCTTTTTAAATTTTATATAGAAATCAAATCCCTATTTGTTTACATCCTGTGACATTTCGTTTAGCTACAGTCCTCTTAATTTTCGAGTGCATTTCTTCTTACCTTGTGATGCTCAGGACTGAACCAAGGGCCTCACATGTGCTGAGCTGGTATTGTACCACTAAGCCACACCCTCAGCAGTACTATTGCACTCAGCGTCTTGCATAATTACTGATAAAAAGAAAGAGGAAACTGTCCTCAAATATCTGCTTTTCCATTAATGAAATGCATTTGTATGCAGAGAGCTCATTTGCTTGTGGGATAATCCCCATGAGCCAGCTTCTACACTGGGTTTCTTATTTAATTCACTCCCCTTACCAATACCTGAAGAGGGCTTTCCTGTTGTGGCATTACCAGGTAGTTCCTCTCACCGACATCCGCACTGTCACAAGTGATTTGTCACCGCAAGGTGCTCAGTGCTGTGTCTTAAAATTGATCTTTAAAGTGGATGCTTCCCAGATTGTATTTCTGCTGCTCTAGCTATTCTTACTTCTATTTGTGTCTGCACAGACGAGAACACTGCAATGTAGACTGTGAAATACAAATGAGCCTGACAATCTGCTTCTTCTGGTTCCCACAACAGAGGAGGTTGCCACCTTGCTCGGCCCACCCGGCTTGCCAGGCTCTCCCGGCTCTGGCTTCTTTTTCTGAGAAGTCAGTTTTCCTGTCTTTCAGGCACATAAAATACCACCCCCCCTCACATTCTTCAGATCCAAATATTAGGATATTCATTAGGTCAAAGATTTCAAGATCCAATCACTACTCCATAGTCCCAAAGCTGGCAACCAAGCCCCAGCATGTAAGCCCAACGGGGACATTTCATACTCAAATGGTGTTGTGCTTTTAAAAAGCCAGGATATGTTTCATAGAGCACGCTATGATGAGGTGGGAGGGGTGCCTCAGTGGGCCCATGCTGAGGCATCCCTTCCCTCTGTGGTACCAGCCACATGTCAGGTCTAGTATAGAATAGAGTTTATTTTGGGGAAATAACGTTTATTTGAGGAGGGGAAGTTGAGAAGAGAGTAGAGGCAGAGAAAGAGAGGGGACAGAGAAGGACAGAGAGTGAAAGAAAAGAGGCCAGCCCGAACACATGGAGGAGCGGGGGAGGAGAAGGGAAGAGAGCAAGAAAGGGGTTAGGGAGAGTGAAGGGGGTCAGAGAATCAGAGAGAGTAAGAGAGGAGAGGCCAAACAGCCTCTTTTATAGCAAGCCAGGCCCACCTGGCTGTTGCCAGGTAACCGTTGGGCAGAGCATAGAAGGAATGCCAACAAACAGTATCTTCTCTGGTCCCTCAGAGCTCATGACCATCTTATAATGCAAAACATATTCAGTCTATCTCTATAGCTTTTATGGTCCCAGCATTACTTAAAAAGCTCAAGTTTATAGACTCAGAGCAACCTTTTAGCTATTAAAATGAACTCCTTGCGAGACTCTAAGACATCGCAATGTATGATGTCATAAAATAAATGTTGCTTTCCAAAAAGGAGGAATGGAGCAAGGAAATGAAGTGTATGATCCAAGCTGCATGTGGTTCCTCAAAGTGAGGGAGGGATGGCATGGGGCAGGTGATGAACTAGAATAGGAACCAAAATGACGGAAGAATAAATTACCCAGCATCTTCTTTCTTACCTGTGGACAGGGTGATTCTGACCAATCTAGTTTGAACATCTTAATAGTGTGTCACCTACACTTAACTTTTTGAGTCCAGATGCTGGAGGCGGACTGGTCTGAGCCTGCTGGGACTGAGGAGGCCCTCACTGGAGATTGGAGTCTAAGCAATAAAATTTGGGATCTAAGGTGAAGGAATGTGATGGGGGAGATTGTCCCACCCTTTCCAAAGAGTCCAGTGAAGGAAACATGTAGATTTCCACTATGCCAGATAGATGCTTCCAGTCTAGAGCCCTGATGCCCCTGGCTTCCAGCCAGGGTCACTAGGTGGACCTGTGACCCTGTGAGGAAGATGGGTTTGGTTTGGAGAATGTTTAAAGACATTTTTCTTGAGTCGATCTCCTGATCTTTTCCTTATTTCTCCCAAGTACTTTCTAAGCATGACAATATTACAGTGGCTGTGACTGAAGAAATGTGAAGGAATGAGTAAGGCAAGATCAATTCCTGCAGCCTTAAAGTAGCATAGAGTACACTCTAGATAATAACAGTGGATTGGAAGATGGCCTTCCCCCTAGTCTTGGAAGCCCCTTCCACTTAGTTGGCAGCTAGATGCAGTCACCTTCAACTACATTGAGTGGCCTCAACCCAGGGAGGATGCCAATAGCCAAGGTCCTGAAATCTTGGGGGCTGGGCATTCCAAATATCATCTTATGTCACTGGAATGCTTTCCCTGTGGTACATGGATTATTTGACCCACCTACGGATGGTGAAACAAGGACCCACAAAATCTCAATAACTTGCCCAAAGACAAGGAAGCAGGTTGGCGGCAGAGCTCCGGTACACACAGCTGTCACCCCCAAAGCTTCAGAGGGCAGCATGCTGACTCAGTCACCCTCTTCTGCCTCTCTCCTCCCCTGACTCTGTCCTCAGACTCCCAGGAAGCTGCAGAGATACCGCAGGCAATCATCCAGGCTATGGGTCACTCGACTCCCAATCATAGTGATGTTTCATTGCCAAGATCAACCTCCTAAGGACACTGTGGGTAACAAGATTACAGAATCACATGACAGCCGCCACTACCACTGAGGCCTGTTAACCTCACTTGTGCACAGAACCATCCCTGGAAACCCATTTCACTGTTCAAAACCAACGTGCCATGATCTTGATGTTGATAATACTGTGCTTTACCATGCAAAGTGGCTCAACTTGGCTTTAATGGATGAACCATTCAGTGTAGAGGTGAGTGGGCAGGTACTCGGTTCTGTGCCTCTGGAAGTATTCATGTCTAGGATAACTAGACAAAGGGACATGTTCTCTCCTGTATCCTTCATTCACAGGGAAGAGGAGAGGAGCCTTGAAGAACCACCACGTTGTTACAGGGAGGGGGAGGAAGGCTGAATCAGTAAGCCAAGCCATCCCACCAAACATAACTTTTCTCCATGTTGCTTTTTTCCCCCAGATTTAGTTTTCTCTCTAAATACAGTGAAGGCTAAAAGAAGAAATTAAATAACCCATGTGAGGGACAGATGCAACAGGCAAGTGTTCTGCTTCAGTTTTCCCCGTGGTGCCTCATGAAAGTTTATTGATGTACATCGCCTCAGGGTACTGACAAGGAGCCTATGCATCTCATTAGCCTCTTGGAGTTTCTGTCATGGAAGTGCCTTCCCCTTCCTCAACTCATGTATGTTCTTTCTTCCTATTTCTTTAGGACCAGTGTACAGTTTACAGTACAAAACTCACTTCATGGTTTTGTAAGAGGACCTCTCCTTAAATTTGGGGCCCATGAGACTCATCTATTTCGCCCAAGACCTGGCCTTGCTTGACCCTCCTCACTCTGAATCTTCCTTATGGCCACCTTCTCTTCTCATTCTGCAGAGCACTGGCTTTCTCCATCTCCAGAAGAGAATAAATGGCCGTAGAAGAAATGTTCCAAAGCCAGCTGTGACATCATCTCACCTACGCTCTCTTGCAACTTCTGCCTTGCTCACTGGAACCCTTAAGCATAGCCTGAAGGCACTATATAGAAAGTCCAACTGCCTGGAGCTACCATGTTCTGTAAAAGCCCAAACCTTGGCCCTTATTGGTTGTGGTAGTTAGTTTTAATTGTCAACTTGACATGACTAGAATTACCTGGGAAAGGAGTCTCAATGAGCAATTGCCAGATCAGGTGGACCTGTGTGTGAGCCACTGCGTGTGACACCATTCCCTAGGAAGTGGGGTGCGGGGTAGGAGTGAGCTGAGCAAGGGTATTCATTCACGGCTCTCTGCTTTTGACTGTGGATTAATGTGACCAGTCAGTTGCTTTGAGTTCCTACTTCCATGGCTTCCCTACAGCGATGAACTGTAACCTGGAACTGGGAGCCAGATAAACCTTCTCCCTTATGTTGCTTTTGTTGTGATATTTCATCCCAAGAACAGGAAATGAAACTAAAACACTGGGGAAATTAGAGGAAGTTTCCAGAGGTCTAATGGGGACGGAACGACCCAGCTCTCCCCCATTCTTACAGACTTCACTGTTCCAGTCCGTCCTCCACCAGCACTATATGAGAGATCAGCCCCTGGATCCTTCCCTAATCCCCTCAAGAAACTGTGAGAGAAATGCCATCCCTGCCTTTTCCCAAATCTTTGCTATGAATCAATAATTAAGCCTGACAGCCTTCTGCCAGGCACTGATTTCCCCACCGATTGCAACTTCAGGACAAAGAACTGGAAGAATTCTGGTGTCCTTTAGTTCTTTGGGGCTCTCAGAGGTAAATACAGAGGAATAAATACAGAACAAATAAAAGTAGTATCAACTGAAAAGTGTGAGATGAAGATGGTAAGCATAAGCCCGTTTCTTACTGGGCTTTCCTTTCCAGGAAAAAGGAGGATTGGGACAACCATGTTCTTTCAGCAGGGGCTGAAAACCCCCAGGACCCCCGGGCTTCCCCCGGTAGACATAGAAGCTCTGACTGTTTAAGAAGAGCCAGCACAGCAGGACAGTGGTGGCGCACTCCTTTAATCCCAGCACTTGGGAGGCAGAGGCAGGTGGATTTCTGAGGCCAGCCTGGTCTATAGAGTGAGTTCCAGGACAGCCAGAGCTACACAGAGAAACCCTGTCTCGAAAAACCAAAAGAAGAAGAAGAAGAAGAAGAAGAAGAAGAAGAAGAAGAAGAAGAAGAAGAAGAAGACGAAGAAGAAGAAGAAGAAGAAGAAGAAGAAGAAGAAGAAGAAAAAGAAGAAGAAGAAGAAGATCCAGCATGATATAGCATCTGTTCTCTGTCTTGGCTTAGCAGCTCCAGTGGGAGAGAAAGCAGGATAAGCCTGTACAGGGATTGGCTCGCAAGATCAAAGGAAAAGAAGAGAAACAGCACAGCCGCTCTCCTCTGGAAAGCCTGGGGACACACATGGATCACTGCCAGCTGAGCTCCTCCTTTGGACTGAGCACCCGTGAAGGTCCTGACTCTGGGGAACTCTCAGGATCCGTATCACTTCTTCATGTTCGCCCATGGTTATTTAAGCAAAGAGCAGCACTAGGGGCTTGAGTTTTCCCAATAGGGCAGAGCAGTGGAGAGCTCAGGCTTCGCTCTAATGAAAGCTGGGGCTCCTCTCAGGGGTGTGCAAACCATGTGTTTTTAACAACTTAGTAACTCGCCTTTGCCCCGGCTTCCTCACCTGTAAAACAGCAATAAGAACATCACAGGACTTTATATGGGTTCATGGAGCTGAGCTACATTCCTGGCACATACACAAACGATAGTACTTGCTGTTATTTACATAGCAATGGCTTCAGTAATATTATTCCGATTGCTCATTATTTACTTTTTCTGTTTGTTTTAGACAATCTTATTATGCACTCCAGGCTCTCAAATCTGCATCCTTATGCTGCAAATGCTGAGACTACAGGCACTGCTGGTCTGTGCCACCACCCTGGACATGAGCAGTTGATAGCACGTGAGCATTATTGTTTAGAAGATCAATGATTGATAGCCATTAACTATTTTTAAAATAGATAATTGGTTTTTTTTT
>JADRCD010231780.1:0-10556 GCA_019843815.1 Montemys delectorum | reverse complement strand
TGTGTGTGTGTGTGTGTGTGTGTGTGTATGTGTGAACATACTTGTGTCAGAGGAAGACTTGTGGCTATCAGTTCCCTCCTACCATGTGGGTACTAGGGATCGAACTCAAGTCGTTGGCCTTAGCAGCAGACACCTTCAACTGGTGAGCTGGCCCAATGGCTACGGTTTGCTTTGATTTTAATGTTTCAGCAATACAGCCTACTTTTAAAACCGAGTAAACAAAATAGACCGTGGAGGAGAAAGGACCACCAACAGCATCAAGCGTGAGACTCTTACTGGGAACAGCTGTGCCTCTAGGCAGACAGATGAATCCGGGTGGCCTTTGATGTCTCCCGAAGCAGAGTATTGCCATGAGTCCTGGCCTCCCCGGAGCTTTTTCATCATCCCTAAATTGGAATCTGCTGCAGAAGCTGTTATCAGCAACTTTGAGCACACTTCCTGGAACAGCAGTTAGAAACCCAAATAAATGCTCTCATTTCCCAAATGCTTGACTAGGGAATGTGAGCCCCTGAGTCACAACTCTTGACTTCAGGGTGACCTGACCTTTGAGGTGCTGGCCCGAGTCATACCACCTGACCCTACATCACTTGTGTTCTTGGCAACTGGCCATCTTCTCTGACGAGGCTCCTTCCTCACCCAGGGGCTGCCCTGAGGATTACACAATGTTGCAAGGCTCGATGGGCTCTGAGCGGCCCATGGAGATCTTAAACACAATGGAGTCAGAGATGCCAGCAACTGTTGCCACTTGCTCCTTTGAAACAGTTTTTGAAGGATGTTGTAAGCCTGGCTGAGAAAAGGCAAATAGAGCCCTTCAGTGAATCAGTTTGGCAAGCCAACCCTGATAGAAGATAAATGTGCTGCAAGCACATTTAGCAGAGACAGGAGAAAACCACAGGTAATTGATAGACACTACAGAGGAGCCTCTTCTGCTACAGAGCCCTCCCTGCGGACCACCTGCTCCCCAACTGACCTCTCCACAGCCCCTTCTAGGACCTTGTCTGGGATGAGATAGGCACATTATTGAATCCTAATGCTCTTCAAAGGCTGATCTGGTTTTCAAGTGCACTGGTGTCCACCTTCATCTTCATTGTGATATTTGACCCCATTGGTCCTCTGGTCTTATTTCTGGTACTGTGGTCTATATGGGTAAGGAAAGGAACTGCAGATCCAACAGCCCTTCAGAGACTTCGGTGAGAAATGCACATGATGCTCAGCTGCTCTGGTAATGAAACATATACACATAAAAACAACAGCGATGTGTCTACACCAGTGTCTGTAGACATGGCTCAAGGGTAAAGCACTTGCTACGCAATCATGAGGCTCTGAGCTCAGATCCCCAGCATCTGTGTAATAGCCTGGTGTGATGGTACCAATCTAGTAACCCCAGAGCTGATGGGGGAATAAAGACAGGAGGATCCTGGGGGCTAACTAGCCAATCAGTCTATCCAAAATGGTTAGCAAGTTCAGTGAGAGAGATGCTGTCTCAAAAATACAGTGGAATTAGAGAAAGACACCCAATGTCTACCTTGGGCCTCCAGTTTGACAAGTACACCTGCATAGGCATGAGCATATATGTGGGTGGGCACACATGCACACACACACACACACACACACACACACACACACACACACCTGAAACAAAAATTAAAGTGGAAGACCCTACCCTTTGATGAGTCTTCAAAAGACATCAGAAGAAAAGGCTCATTCACACACTTTCATGGTGGAAACCTCACTGCCCATCCAGGAGGCAGCTGCATCTATCTGAACTTGAACCTAGATCCTTCCACCTTGTGATCTCTCTTCCAGGACTTCATCCCAGTGGCTATGCCTCATGCATAAGCTTTGTAATGTTGTGGTTCATAACAGTAATGTCTGAGATAAGACCATTGGACAGGTGTGCGGAAGGGTGCATGATAAAGCCATCAAACAACTCAGCCTTCCTGTTACATGCCCAGCTACACAAAATAACAAATTATTACTAGCAAAGTAAAAATCTAATGCTGCCCCAGGGCTTGGAAGGAGCCACATGAAAATGGATTCACATCTTGGAGGCTTATATTTTTGCATCTATTTTTTTCTCTATTCTCCATGTGAGTAAGTATATTGCTTTAATAAAAAAAATTTTAACCAAAAGTTAATTCAGGATTGAGAAAGGACTGAGTGGACACCAAAGCCTGGGCTGCCAGTTGGCTGCTTAGGCTGCCAGGGAGGTTGACAAAACCAAGGGATGCTGCAGGAGGTGAATGTGCAGACCCGTCCTTCTTGTCCTTTAGATGATAAAGTACCGCATGCAGGTTTGCGGATACAGTCAAGGTCAGGATCTATCGGCTAGAAGCTTCTATTTCACCTTTGCCTGACTACCCTTTGCCTCATTGCCTAAGTAAAGGGCACACATATATCTTGCTTTCTCCACTAGAGTCTGCCCAGGCGACTTGGACTTGGGAGAAGTCCCCATATCTGACCACTAAGAGCCTGAGAACAGGCTGCTCCGGTATGGCCAGAAGAGGGCGCTGTGAGGCAGGACAGGCTTCAGATTGCCAGGCCTTTGATCTACATTTTAATTTAGTCTTTTAATATGTACCGCCCATTGGAGAATGGAACAGAACACCCTGGCCACTGTTCCTGCATAGGTTACCTGCAACAATTATGCATGATCAGTGTACAAGCTTTCTAGGGATCTGTAGCTACACGGGACTGATTTTCCTCTACACTGTCCTCTTAGACAGTTTGGTTCCTGGCTTTGCCCAAACTCTCACCTCCCAAGATACTTTTCATCTTCCTCTTTCACAAACAAGGCCACTGTCCTTGTCTTACACTTGGTAGTAGGGATTTGGGGCCTGTTTATGGTGCACACTTGCTAGATCTAGTACCTGGCTCAGTGTGGCCAACTGTGTGAGCTCTGAAATAAAAGGCTAGGGAAAGAAGTTCCTGGATCCCTGGAGCAGGAATTCACTGGTTCTGTGTCCAGTACTTTGGACTTTGGACCATGGTGACAAGGCCTTCCTTGTGGCCAGTGTTGAAAGAGCCCTCAGAGCCCTCAGCTTTAGGGAAAGGTCCTCGTCATGACGCTCCCTAGCTCACTTACACCAAGATTCTCCTAAGACAGCTGTCCATTCTGTCTCTCAGCCAGGGTCCCAGCACCCACTGCTAGCTATCCGCCTCTGGCTCAGTCTCCTGTATTCATTTTCCCCATGTGCCCAGCCCAAGATTTCTTTCTGCCCTACGGGACCTCTGTGCTTTTACAGTGACTCTGGCCACAGCCTCTCTGAACTGTTGTGTGGCTTGGGCTCTGTACCTTCCTAGGCAGGACTTCTCATACGTCAGTTCGTGAGCACTGAAGTAAAGCCCTGCTGTGGCATAGCTATCCAGTTGTGAGCCCTGCTCCCTTGGAAAGCCTGGATCAGGATCCTCTGGATGCACAATGAAGAAGGTTACAGGGTCCTCCACTGCAAAGAGAAGAGCTCATCCCAACCATCTAGAAAGAGCGAATGATAGTACCCACCGGCTCTGGGGCCTGGCAACCCTACTCTACTCCCTTGCTCTGACAGGCTCTTCAGGTCCTCATGTCACCAGCCATGATCTCACTCAGCCTCAGGATTTGAGATCCAGCCCTGACTTAATCCAATGATGTCTTAAGGCCACCACTGTTCTCGGCTCTGGTCCAGCTTTGTCTCTCAAAGGAACTCTTTCCTTCCTACAGGCCCCAGTGATAGCCATTTGTCTTGCACCTGCCGGGGTACGCATGCCTTATAGGAAGCACAGAACAGAACACGCAAGGAATAGCTCCAGAGCTCAGGGCCCAGCCAACCTGAGTTAAGGTATTATGACTGACTACAGATCTCTGCAGGGATGCCCAGGAGCCATGTTTACATCTATTATGTTTACTCCACGTGAGGCGGGCCAGTGGATGAAGGCATCTTGGGTAAGCATCTCTTTGTGCCCTGTAATCACTCAGGAGATTCTGTCTCCCCCTCCCCTCACACCAATGGTGATGGAAACCATCTTTGAAGCCAGACCCTGCCATCCAGTAATATAACCAGACATCTTAGTAGAAAGGGAAGGGGAGAGGGGCTAAGAACAGTGCTCCAGGACACTTGTGAGGATATGGAGCTCCAAGGTGCTTAGGCTGCTTGATGTGGCCCTTTGAGAGAAAGCAGCCTTTACAGGACACAGGCGTCTCCCACACAGCTATACACAGACACAATAAGGTGGTGGGGGACACTAGCCAGCAAGATAGAAGACCTCGTTGCATTTTCCAGAACTTTAATTTATCCCAAAGTACTTGGAGTCCCTAACACCTTCAGCAAGTTTCACTATGCATTAAACAGAAATTGCTGTCCTGCTCTGAAGGAAGAGAGGTTGCAGAAGAGCCAGGGTCCTCAAAGAACCCACTGGGGGCTCTCAGTAGGTCCAGAGAAGGACAAGGTTATGACCAGAGATAGGAAATGCATGACTAGGGCATTGGGAACCCACATTCATCTAGCCAGGGGTCAGAAGCATCACTGCTGACACTTGGCAGCTTGCAGAGGATCCTGTAACAGAATTTAGGAGTAGAAAATTCTGGGGGACCAGGTAACAACATGTACTGTAAGATACCTCATCCAGGAGACTCTGTAGAGGAATCAGGGAGGGAAGAAGGAAGAAGAGAAAAAGACCCTGATGAAGCATCCCAGCTCAACCTTTTCCTCTGCTTCCCCTCCTGCCATCCCTACTCAGAGCCCAAGTGAACTGCCTCCACCAGTTGCACAATCAGTCTTACATTTAGGGTTGTCAATAGCCATTAGAGACCATACTGATTAGCCAGGAATTCTTTATGGGGAGGAGGATACAAATGAAGGTTGACAACATGGAGCTGTGGTGGAACTCAAAACTCTCTGAAATGATTCATTTTGCTGTTTGGAATTGACAGCAAACCTTCTTTGGGCAGAGACTACATCCGCAGAGAGTGTGATAAAACTACAAGGAGCCACGAGAATAGCCATGGTGACAATCTTATAGTTTGGCTGCTGTAAATAAGAGGTGTATTTGTTTTAAGCTGACACAGGAGAAAGGCAAGCTACTGTGATAAGAACATGGAGACAGGGAGAATGATGACTCTTCTTCAGTCTTCCAGAAAGAAAGTATAAGTAGCTGACCATCTTCCAGAGCTGGTGTCCAAACCTAAGGTTCTTTTTTAACGTTATAATGAGGGGGACATTGAGCGAGGAAGGAGACTCATTGGACCCTTACTTCAAGCTCTTGGAGATCATTACAGATTAACAAAGTGTTGTAAGAAAAAACAGAGAGCGCCATGTGCCTCGTACCTGGCTTTCTCCAATAAGAATGCATTGCACAGTTGTTGGTTAACCTCACGCCCAGGAAGTAGGCATTGGTACAGTGGTTCTGTTCTTGAAGAATTAAAGAACCCTTATTGAGATACAGAAAATATTGGACACTTGTATGAGAGGTTTCAGGCGCCTACTTGATAGAGACACTAGAATGAATTATTGGATATGAAGAACTTACCATAAAAAAATATTAGCACCAAAGGTAAACAAACAAGATGGGGGGAGGACACTGAAAAATATTAAAGCCCCAGAACCATGGATAGGGGCTGGTGGGGGCTCTTTAGAGAGGAATTGGGGTCCCATGAGTCAGGAGCATGTTGAGGGTAGAGAATAGAAAGTGGGGAGTTGGAGATCCTCTTCTTACAGCTCTAGGGAAAGGGACGCTTTCACAGTCTGTAGCTAGGCTCTCTGGTTCTCAGGCAGGAGGTAGGAAAGGGCTAGGAAGCAGGATGTGCAGCCACCAATACCTCCTTTGAAATAAACTTACTTCCCCAGCTGAGAAAACTGGGTACCTGGAAATTGGTAATCTGAGGACTCACGACTCACAGCCTCTAAGTCAGGTGTCAATATGTGTGAGAAAGGCAGAGCTAATGCAGGTACTGTAGCTTGAACAACAGTCTGGTCAGAATTCTAAAATTATATTCTAGGTTGTAGATCTTGAAAAAAAATCTAAAGTTAAATTAAAATGTAATTCTGATGGTTTGTATATGCTTGGCCCAGGGAGTGGCAATTTTAGGATGTGTGGCCTTGTTGGAGTAGATGTGTCACTGTGAGCATGGGCTTAAGACCCTCATCCTAGCTGCCTGGAAATCAGTCTTCCACTAGCAGCCTTCAGATGAAGATGCAGAACTCTCAGCTATGCCTGCACCATGCCTACCTAGATGCTGCCATACTCCCACCTTGATGATAATGGACTGAACCTCTGAACCTGTAAGCCAGCCTCAATTAAATATTAATCTTTATAAGACTTGCCTTGGTCATGGCGTCTGTTCACAGCAGTAAAACCCTAAGACATTGTCTTAGGACAACTGAACAGGGAGCAAATTCCTAGCAAGGAGTTCACATACATGTAATAAGCATGTTCACACATATGTGGTCCGGCAAGCCTGTAATCCCTGCCTTTGAAGGCTAAAGGTGGAAGATCAAGAGCTCAAGGCCAGCTGTAGCTACTGTTCTGTGACCAAACTTTCTCTGGACATAGCAAACATATCTACACACCCTAGACAGGGATCACATGACAGACCAAAGTACAAAATATCACTAAAGTCCAACTTGGTGAACCAATGAGTTTTATGGAGTTACTTACAGGAATATGGGTGAGGGGTCACATACAGGAGCAGAAATGACTCAAAGACAGCTGTATCATCAAGGTCCACCCCAACATGAGTGACAGCTTACAAACCAGCACACTGCACAGCCTGCAGGCAGCTCAGCAAGTTGGAGAGTGTCCTTTCCGAGGGATGCTTCCAGGCATCTCAGCTGGTTTCTGCTTCTTCCAGGCAGCTGGTCTGGTCTCAGTCTTCTCCGCAGCTCAGCTTCCCTTTATTTGAGATGGACTCTGATCTATTATCTATCTATCTATCTATCTATCTATCTATCTATCTATCTATCTATCTATCTATCTATCTTACGGTTTACTCTGATAGGAACGGGGTCTATCGAATATGGTTAGTTTCAGGGACTTCCTGAAACTACTTTTGAGTTGCTTCCTTTCCTACTTAAGGAGCCTCCTTGCAGGATAGAATGTTTCAATCTCAGAGAAAACTGTTACACAGTAGTTTCACTGGGAGTTTGCAGCCTGGCTGGGCTATAAGCTACTGAGACCCTGTCATAAAAAAGATCCAAAAAAAAATTATAAAATTAAGAAAACAAACATAAACATCATTGTTGTTGGGAAACCCTGCTACTTAAGGTCAAAGTCTACCATGTCCAGATAGCTTCTCTGAACTGGGTTCAAAATGGAGGACTCCCTTTTTCCAGCAGTGCTTCCCCCTCTCTCACCTTGTCTGGGGAGGCCAAGCCCTACACTCTCTGCCTGAGGAAGATCATGTAGTCCTGGGCAAATCTACAACTTCAACTTCCTCTTCCCCTGATAAGAACATGCCCTAAGAACCAGACCAGAAAGTACATGGGATTCCTAGAATGTCTTTCTATGCAAACAAGGCATTCACAGTATGTTAAGCTCCAGCCAATGATTTTACATTCACCCTGAAAACTCATAAAGCCCTTGGTCACCCTGAATAAAGTGTATGTTTACAAGTTGTTTGGCTGAAGGTCATCTAAGAGAACTGTTTCATTGGGTATGGTCTAAAAGAGCTGTAATACGGAAATCCTCAGAAGTCCTTCCTTGGAGGCCTTCCGCTCCCACCCCCTCCACACTCACTCCTAGCCAGACCAGGATCCTGCAGACTCCATCCATTCTGGATTCCACTTCATCCTTCTAGTGGCACCTGTACGCCCTAAGGGAGGAAATGGAGGATTCAGAACCACAGCTGGTCCCCAACATGCATACCACAATTGTGACCCTCAAGACTGCCTTGATAACCTGAAGAATTACAACTCAAATTACTGAAGGAAGAAATTCCTAGGCAGAATTCCTAATGTCGGGAATTAGTTTTCATTTGCTGTGACAAAACACAATGAGCAAGGCAACTTATAAAAGAAAGCATTTGAGACTCGTGATTCCAGAGAGTTAAGAGTCCATGACTGTAGGGAGTGTGGGATTGTGGTACCAGATGGACATAAAGAACCAGTAAAGTAGCCATGCACAAACCCCAGGAATCTCAGAGATCTGAGATGGTAGGAGTAGAACTACCCTCTCCCAACCTCCAATGCCTGCTCTGGAACATACAAACACAACCACCAACTGAGAGGACCACAGGCGCTCAGAAGAACACCTAGAGTTCTTCTCGATTCTAATGAGGTATCTAGATAACCTTAGCCTTCACCCAATGACCTTTCATTCCTGGATATTCTCACACCCTCCCCCAAAAAAGTAGATAATCCCTGGTTCACCCTGAATAATGTGTATGTGTCCACATCCACCCCCAATATAAACAAACAAGGATGATCTCAGAGATCTGCTTCATTAAAGATCATCATGAGGAAAGCCTTCCCCTGAATGAACAGTGACACTAAGACTCCCGAAGAAGGCCTTTTCTCTTCTCCTGCCCCTCAGGTACTTGGCACATGCTCCAAATCAGACTGGATCCTGCTTGTCTCAGACACTGCTTTCCCCTTCCAGTCTGTCCTGTAGCAATGTCCCTGTATGCCCCAAAGGGAAATGCAGACTATAGACTCCCTGTTCAGAACTTTGCCCTGCCTTCTCTGGGCCAGAATATGTGGTTCTGCAGGTTCATTGTGGGTTCTAGATTCTTCTTCTCTTTGCCAGCAATGTCTGGGCACAGCCAATTCACCTGCTTAAAGAAAAGATGGCAGGTCTGGAGCCTGAGTTTCCCTTCAGGGCACCAGACACCGATACGTACCAGACCAGAATGAGAAAGCCAGGTCTGAGCTGAGATTAATGTTGTCATACTGCATTCTGCCTCTCCCCCCCTCCTTCTTTCTCTCTCTCTCTCTCTCTCTCTCTCTCTCTCTCTCTCTCTCTCTCTCTATCTGTGTGTGTGTGTGTGTGTGTGTGTGTGAGAGAGAGAGAGAGAGAGAGAGAGACAGAGACAGAGACAGAGACAGAGACAGAGAGGGAGAGAGAGAGAGAGAAAGAGAGAGGGATTGGATGCGGCCAGTATTCTGGGAATGGTGTGAGCTTTTGAAGCATCAAAACTCACCCCCATTTACACACATCTCCCACAAGGCCATACCTCCTAATCCTTCCCAAACAGTTCTACCAATTGGAGAGCAAGGATTCAAATATATGAATGTATAGGGACTATTCTCATTCAAACCACCACAGGTGTGTGTGTGTGTGTGTGTGTGTGTGTGTGTGTGTGTGTGTGGTCTTTGCATGTGTGTGTGAAGATTCATGTATGAGTGTGACAAGGCTTGCTGTGGAGGTTAGAGGAGAACCTAGAATGTCTGTTCCAAGTTTCTATCTTGTTTTAGGGAAAGTCTCTTGTCACTGCTGTGTATAGGCAGGTTAGCTGGCCCTAGCTTCCAGGGATTCCCTTCCACCTCCCATTCCTTCATAGAAGCAGTGGGGCCACAGACAAACTATGCTGCACCCTGTGTTCATGTGGGTTCTGGAGGTATAAACTGCTATCACCACACTTGTGCAGAGAGTGCTTTCTCAACTGAGACATCTACCCAGCCCTGACATGGCCTTTCTCACACCCTCCACCATTACCTCCGGCCTCTGAGCTAACTGACTCCTGCCAGCACTGGATTATAAATATCTTATGTCTTTATATCAATTCATTGATCTAATAAATATTTATATATATGCATCAGCCAATTAGTTTTCTAGCTGTTAGGAAAGTAGGTGGGAACAGAGGAGTCCCCAGGGAGCCAGCATCCGAGTCTGCCCCTCCTACTTCACTTCATGTCCTCATAACTGCTCTTGCTTGAGGGTCTTTACCTTCCAGAAGGGTGCTACCAACCTTCCAGAGGTATCCTCCTGCAGCGGGTTTTCTATGTGGCCCATCCGAACATTCCACGCTTAGACCTCGCCCCACATTTCCGCCATTTTGTCTGCTTCTGTCCAGCAGCCATTCTTACCCCTTTGTTGTCTGCAGTCCACCAACCTCCACCCCCCACCCCATCCCTATCTCACCATCCATCTCTCCCATCTTTTTCTTCTCCCTCCAAAATTGGCACTGTCTCCCAGAGCCTGTGTGTGGCACGCCTTGAAAGAGTTCTCCTCTGGCTTTTGTGCCTGCAAAAGTCCCACTCATTAACCTTTTCATCAAAACTCGGCCTCTGTCAAATGAAACGGAGACTTCATGTGCTGAGGGATGACTGGATGGCTATGTATCGATCAGTTTAATGCACACTTGCTCTGAGCAGCCCTATTTCAGGATTGTTCCCATTGTAATGCATGCTGTACCATTACAGTGTGCCAACAGTGATCTTTTAGGGTGGGGCAGAGAAGGTACTTTGTGATGTCTGTATCTTTATTTATTTAGGTGAAATAATAGTTATTTAAATAAAGCCTTTTTCAATTTCAAAAGACTAAAAAGGAAAGAACAACAAATCACAAAAATATAACCACTGTAAGAGTTAAGCTTAGTGTTCTCTCTCTCTCTCTCTCTCTCTCTCTCTCTCTCTCTCTCTCTC
>JADRCD010231779.1:0-24411 GCA_019843815.1 Montemys delectorum | reverse complement strand
TGCTTCATCTGAGCAGGCAGGGTGTGGTGGGAGTGTTTGGCTAAGGATGATGGGGAGATGTCCCACTAGCATGTCCTCTAACTTACTGCTAATGCTTGCCTGAAGCAGTAAGAGAGAATGGACCCAGTTAGGTGAGGATATGCTCTCTTGGGATCTGTAGCTTTGCTCAAAAAATAAAAATAAAAAAAAACAAAAAACAAAACAAAACAAAAAAAACCACCCCACTTGGCATGGTGGTCTGTGTCTGGGCTAGGTGTTTCCAGGCTGTTGGTGTGTTACTCAAGAAGAAAGCAAAGGCTCACAGAGACTGTAAAATAGCAAGAACGTGCTACTCAAAGAAGAGTGTTAGCACAAGTCAGGAAGAAGTTCACTGTCAGAACTGTCAGAGCGCCACGTGACTGAGGGTGCCCTGAGTCTTCCTTTTATGGGGTTCAAAGGTTCAGAGTTAGGTTACTAGGAGTGTAATTTTGATGGCTTTCTACTTTGACTGACAGACTTAGATTAATCTCTCTTAGCTCACGGTGCATGTTCCTTCTCCTAATGCATCTGATCTCAATCATATATTTACACATCCAGTTATGCACGGGCATAAGATGGTAAATAGAAGGGTCCACCTAAACATTCACTCTGAGATCACAGTTTGATGTTCTGCACGTACATCCCAAAACCAATCTAGACAAGATTGGCCCATCTTCCTCAATTGGAGGATGTGTTCCGAGGTGTGTTTGAATAGGAGTGGGGCATTATGAAGGGGCAACTTGTTTCCATGGCTTAAACCAGGTGAATGTGCAGCTTGATAAAGATGGGGTCCTAGGTTGCCAGCAGTTTGCTGGGTGCATTGTTCAGAGAGTATAGGATGTAGGAAGCTACTCAGAATGCTTGCCTGCCTGCCTGCCTCGGTGACAAATGCCTGTTATCCCATTACAGGAAGTAGAGGTGGGGAGCTGGGGTGAGGTGGGAGTAGGGGATGGGTAAGTTTAGGAGTTCAAGATCATCTTTGTCAGGTTCTTACTAAGTTCAAAGCCAGACTGAGCTTGTTAACATACCACCTCTGAAAACCAATACACACACACACACACACACACACACACACACACACACACACACACATCAATAACGACAACAACCCAACAAAACCCACAGGGACAAGCATGAAATGCACCGTGAATTTGCAGCTTCACTATTTAGCGTTTGGCTCTGTTTTCAGGTGCGATTCGAAGGATTGACAGGAAATGTGCAGTTTAACGAGAAAGGGCGCCGGACCAACTACACCCTCCATGTGATCGAAATGAAGCATGATGGAATCAGAAAGGTAAGGGCCCCCTTAGCTGATGGGACTGGGTGGAGGCTCAGGCCACTAACGACGGCCCTGGGCACCTGCCTTCCCTACACCTTTGAAGAGACTGAGGAAATGTCAATTCTAGCCTATTCTAGTCCCAGCAATGCCATTTGTCACCTGGAATCTGGAGAAAGTCAGGTTCCTTCTCTGGGAATTGATTCCCTCTCCGTAAAATGGGGATGCAGCACCCATGATTTTTTTCCTGGGAGTGTTTGAGAGCCATGGAATAGGAAAGCACTCTGAGCAGGGAGAGCCCCACATACTCCCTTGGCCTGTGACCCAAACATTTGAGTGGCTGAGGCTGAAGGATTATTGTAAGTCTGAGACTAGCCAAGGATATAGAATGAGATTTGGTCTCAATTTTTTTTTGTAAGAGCCTGAAAATATAAAGTAATAGATATGTGCACAGTATCTGTTATATTCCTGGAGGTTTTGGAGAATTCTAGAGTGCTATTGATGAAGTTAACTACCTTCTGATTGTTCACACTTACAGTCATACTCTCTTCTCAACAGAAGTCAGTGTGCAAAACATACGTGCACGTGTTTCTATGTAATATTAACATTCACATTGGACCTTATAAAGAGGAGATGTAGATCCTTCAGTCTTACTTAAACTCTAAGACCCAGTGTGATTTGGTCAGTATCAAGCTCTCCACCTTTGACCTTTGACACTTCCTTCATGCCACTCTAGACAATCTTGTTTCTTTCAGTTCTATGAATACACGCTCCTTTCTGCCCAGGACTCTTCACATACCTAGGGAGGATGGGCTCACCACCCTGCTGCTGTCTTTTGCTTGGTCGATACCTCTTCAGCCTTCAGCACTCAGAGCTAAGCGTGTTCCTTGGAGACAGCATTCTGGCTGCTTTCATTCTGTCTCTTGGCAGCCTTCTGTGTCCCCTGCCCTCAGGCATCCTCACATCTGCTCCCTTGTGTTAAGCCAGCAAGGAGGCATTGTTGAAGGTTTTGAAGCTGGTGGAGGACTGTGTATCTGAGGGATCCTGGCTTGAGTTTTCCATTTACTCATCTGGGATCTGGACAAGTCTTCCAAGTTCTCTGAGCCTTAGACAGAGTTCACACGATGCTGCTGACCGTGCGGGCTCATTGAGATGATTCAAGCATCTCAGACGTTTGGAAGTTCTAAATGCTGGTCCTGGCACCTGGAAAGCTGGCACATCAGACGCAGCAACCTCTGTGTCTCCGAGGCTGTGTTACCTGTCCACCTTGGCCACGTAGGTCATTGAAACTTAATCTTTAATGAATTAAAATCTAAAACGTATCATGATCTGCACAGCCACAAGTGGCTCCTGGGTGTTGGGTCTCAAGGTGCAGTCACAGCATTACTGCCATTGCAGAAAATTCTAGGTAGTTCTGAGGATACAGCATACTTGAGTCCCTATACCACTGTAAAGCCCACCTCTACTTTCTAGTCTGGCTCAGCTCATCAGGGCTGTGAGATTTTTCTATTGTTGCCATAATGCATTGTTACAAACCATGATGTCAAACCACAAAAATATTTCCCCTTATGATTCCACACATGGATGGATTAAATAGTCAAGGTACTGGCAGGACCATATTCCTCTCTGGAGGTGTCTTTTCATTTGTCAGCTTTTTTCTAGAGGCTACCCAATGCCTGTAGTCTCATCTCTATCCACAGGCTCGGAAACATCATATCTCTCTATTCCACCGGCACAGCTGGGGAAGGCTCAACTTTAAAGAGTTTATTAGCTAGATGAGCCCCACCCAGATGGTCCAGGCACTTCTCTCCATCTCAGCTGTGAATCTTTTCACTATGTAACAGAACATGGTCAAACTCAATGTACAAAGGGACACCTTGTGTGGGGAGTATTATTCTGCTCACCACCAGCATATGGTTTTGTCTGCTTGATCCTTCTAATTACTGCTGCTAGAAAAGGTACTTAATTCTCCACAAGTACTTAGCTATCCTAACTGTCCTCAACTTCCACGTCTCTGAAATGGAAACACATACATCATATATAGATTAGCTCAGGAATGTTTCAGATGTACACACTGGCATCTAGGCAGTCTGATGTGACTTCCTCAGCTCTGTCAGAGCATGTGTATATCTAGCCTGTCTTCCTTTCTCCATGGGTAAACTGAGACAGTGAAGCCCCACTAGGCTGCCCAAGGTCTCAATGAACAATAGCTAAAGAGACACCTTGTTAAGAGCCCCTGACTCCCTGTTTATCTGCAGCTGCTGTCAAGCCTGAAAGGATCAAATTGACACAATCAGGACAGTGCTGGGGGACAAGGGCACACCAGAATGCTGCTGCTCCTGGAAGGGACAACAGACTCATGGCCTCCTCCCCCAACCATAGTGCTTTCAGACCCTCGGGAGAGCTGGGCTGCAGCTCTTGCCATACAGTGAAATGCAGATGCTGTAGGTGGTTTATAAAGGGCTCGAACAGTCAAGGTGGCTGCTCTTAGACACACAATAAGCAACCATAAACCTGGTTTGACCTCACAATCCTCACAGTGAGTACTGTTGCCACTTGCCAGTGGAAGAGGCTTGATACCTGTACAATGCATAAAAGCTATGCCTTTACACCATTAAAATATGGGATTGTGCCTGGTCTGGTGGCACAAGGCCTGTGAACCATGCACTAGGGAATATGAGGCAGGGGGATCAGAAGAAGTTCAAGATCAGCAAGGGCTACATAACAAGAGACTAGGGAATGCTGATGAGGATTACTTTCTCCCCCAGATAATGGGACCCTTCCAATTAAAGCCAGATTCCTGTCTACCATTAGCAGTGCATTGAGAACATGGGGTAGTGTAAGAAGTAGATATGAGAATCAGACATATGTTTAGCTATCATCTAGCTGTGTGTCATCCATCTTGCAGTTGCTTAGCCTATCTAGGTCTGCATCTTTAATTAAGTGAGAGGTATTTGGCTGAATAACCTCTAGTTCCTCTCAACTCTGACCCTTGCTACCCATGTGGTTGCGTTTTTTTACTAGTTTCTCCTCCCAGTCATACCATCCACCTCCAGACTAGACTATGGTTTACTATAAAAGTGGAGTTAGGGACCTTTCTTATTCCATAAACTGTCTTTGGAGTGACCTCAACAGGATCTTTGCTGTGACTCTGATCCTTCCCCTGATTCTGCTTCTCTAGACCTTTTCATCATCAAGAACTTCCCAGAGCAAGCAGCTCACTGTAGGGATGAGCAGACATTTCCACAAACACTGCTTGGAGACCTACTCAAAAATGCAGATTCCTACAGCAAGGAGACAAGCCAGTACCAAAGATGAGCTCAAAGCTTTCTCCCCAGACTATTGGGTTCTCATCCTGAGTTATAAAGAGCTGGGGCTTTTACCAGTACTACTGGTAGACCAGTAGTACTCTGTGCCGGCCATGTGACCTTGAACAAGTCACTAGGCCTTCCAGATCTTCAGTTACATCATCTCACCTCTGATGGAAGGGAGGGCTTGGAAGGCTGAGCCAAGAGAATCATTGTCAGTTTAAGGGTAGCCCTGCTATGTAATGAGACCCCGACTTAAAGAAAAGGGAAAGAGTAAGGGAGGGAGGAGAGAGGAGAGATGGAGGGGAAAAAGGAAAGAAGAAAGTTACCTCGAAGGATTAAATGAGGCTATATTTACCCTTCCAAAGTACAAGGTTGAGGAAAGCAGCCTCATGAATGCAGGGGCATTCAGCCCACATCCACTTACTCATGCTTTAAACTCCTCTCTGTCTGCCACAGAAACTTCACACCAGTCCTATGTGCACTGCACAGGCACATACAGCACTAACAGAGCAGCCTTCAAACCCGCAAGCAAATGGCTCTGCCTGGTTTTTTAATCACCAAGCTGTTTTCAAACTTACTTTCTAGTGACTAAATCCTTTCTTAGAATGTGGTCTTAAGCATTCTTTGTCTACAGGGATCTGCTTTTCAGAAAATCAATTCCTCTGAATCTCTGCCTCCAGGACTTTTACTCAATCTGACTCCACGCAAATTAATACCTAAGCTTTTCAAGAGTGACCTTGTGATGGTTTCAGGGGCATCACAGGGCCACATCTGCCCTGTGTGACAAGAGCTTTCTCTTCCTGGTCCAGGGCTTCTGGGAAACACCAGTCCCACCTGTATCCAGCTAACTTAGGACCAGCAAGCTCCCTAGGCACCCTGGTGCAGTTTAACATCCCACTGAGATACTAAGCTTCCATCCATCAAGTTTAAAGCTTCGGAGAGCAGATTTGGCCCTGGCTCTAGTAATGTTCAGTCTTAAAAAGTCCCGTTTATATGTATGACTTTGGGGTGGGCTTAGGGATCCTTCCATTAATGAAACATCTTGTCACGTTGGGATAGGATCACATAGTCTCATAGTGGCCACCCACAGGAGCATTACAGGGCATTTTATTACAGATTCTTTCATCTGGGGACCAGCAGTGAAAACTCAAGCCCCTTCACCCATTAAATGTGTGGCAGACTGCTTCGGTGTTTATTGATGGCATCTGACATTCACCCCTTTCAACTTGATTTGAGTCCCCCTTCCCTGCCCTGGGTTGGTTACTCAGTTCTAACCTTGAACATAAATGGGCTGGAAAGACCACAGTGACCAGAATTCCTTATGGTATCTCCATTATCTTCTCATTCCAAGAGAAAACATAGCTTTCAATTCCATATGTCCCCTGGAAGTTTTAAGTCCATGGCATCCAACATTTCACATACAAACTAATGTTATCCTAAGATCTGACCTCTTCATTAAGACCCTCCATCTTCATTAGCCAACCCAGAGCCCATGGCAGCCTCCTTGCCCTGGCCAGCTTCCTCTCTTCCATGGATCCCATTAAGTGTGTATGATCCTACCTCACTACAATGACCATATTTCTACCCTCAGAGATGGGGGGTCTGTTTAAAATACACAACAAATCACACTGCTTAGAACTCTTCACTGTGGCTTCTTACCTCCAGGAAAATACAGTACACCCGCTGACCTCAGCCTACCGAGCCCTAGGCATCAACACTTGCTCTTATCTCTGGCTCATTGCTTTGCCTTTGTGTAGGCATCATCCTCTTCCTTGGTTGTTCCTTTGGCTATCCTTCTTCCAAGTGTCTCTATATAACATTCTGAGATAAAGTCACAAGGTTATTAACTTCAGCCTTTTAGATGTGCTATCTTGGCTGTGGGGACTAAGCTCTGAAACCTAGCTCTTTATTCCATGGCAAGTTAATCTCTTGTTTAGTGGATGACAAGTTGTCATTGTTTGCTTGCTTATGTGATCAGGCTCATAAAAAGCAAAAAAAAAAAAAAAAAACTTAAATTACAGCAAGCTATGACTATAGACTAGTTTGGTAGATGTTTTTAAAGATGAGGTTAGTTGGTTGACAACATCGATGAGGTTCAATTCTAGGGCTTAGGCTAAGGGTTGGTGTGAAGTGGGCATCACTGTCTGCTAGAGTCTTTCTGGCTGTCAACATTTAGCAACAAATGAGGAAGAAAAAACTTGTAAAGCTGCTAGAAACTCAGGAAAGATCAGTCTGGAAAAGGCGAACATCCCTCAGTTCCTCCCAATGGGATACCAAACAGGCTGGGGAAAGATAGCCACTTTCTGCTAGCTCTACCCGATGAAGGGCAAACAAGATCGCTTGGTAGTCAGCTAGCCATCTCTGCCACAATAGGCAACTGGCTATGACAACCATCATTTGGGGAAGTCGGGAGCTGTGGCTTCAAAGGCAATCCTGGGGCACCCACGTACACATTCAACCTGATGGCTACAGGCAAGATCAATTGAGTCCACAGTTCTGTGATCACCTGCGCTTTAAACTTCATCCACTTAAGAATATCCTCTCTATCATCTGGACTCATTTCCGACGTTCAAAGAGTCTTCAGAGGCAGATGGAAAATAGGAGATCAAAAATAATAAGTGGCCCCAGGAGAAGACTTCTCCCTGTCAGAATTTTTTTTTAAATCCTCTCCTGAACAGTGGGCCCCAATCTTTACCAAACTCCTTACTCTGATTTTACTTTCAACAAGAATCAAAGTCCCTGCACCTCCTCAGTAGAGAATCAAAGTCCCATATGGTAATCCAACCCACTGCCCAAAGGAAGGGACATAAGCTCTCATGTACAAAGTCTTTTCAGACGCTTTTGCCAGCTTCCTATGCATCCAGTCATGGAGCCAAATATCACATGAGTCTATTGGCTCATAGGAAATGTGAATATGAACCTATGCATCCAGATGTCTCTACCAAACCTGGCAAGATCATATCTTCTTTTCCCACAAGACAGCTGGGGGGGGGGGGAAATAAGCTCATTTACTGCTAAGGACATAGATGGATCAACAGAGCACCTGTTGTGAAAGCATGAAGTTGATCCCTAGTACCCATGGAAAAATGAGACAGTTTGAGAATATACCTGTAATCTTTGCAACAGGGAAAGCCTTCCAGCTCTTGCACCAATGTGGTTATGCTGTGGCCCTGGGAGGTTACCTCTCCACATCTCAATGTCTTCACACTTAATGTGGGAGTGAAACCTGGCAAATGTCATGAGATTGCAACAAGGATGAAAGGAATTAAAACATAAAAAGCACTTAGAAGGACTAGAAAAAGCATTCACTACCAGTAAACTGATTCCAGCTTACAGTCAGAATAGCTGCTGTGGGAAGGGATAAATGGGCAGTGTCCCAGATCTAGAGCAGGCACTGCCGAGCTGCAGGAAGTAAGCAGATGAGATGGCAGAAAATTCACTGAGCACTGAGCCAAAGTAAGGACACGTGTATAGCTGCCGTTGTAAACAGCTGAAGAACACACACACACACACACACACACACACACACACACATACACACACGCGCGCATAAACAATCTAAATGTGTATGTGTGTATTTGTGTATGTATCCACTTGTGTGTGTGCTGTACACATGTGTGCATGTCTGCACATATGTGTGTGCATGTGTTAGCTAGGTCATTCTTTGTCCCAAACTTTCAAGGAGTCTCTGTTGCCTTAAAGACAGTCCCCACTGTTTAGCCTGGCCTTCAAAATGCTCTGGTACCTAGACCCATGCACCTATTTCTCTCCTAGGTGAACCCTCACTGCTACCCACTGAACTTGAAGTCCTCTGCTCACTCACTCACCCACTCAGCATGTTCTGGGCTGTGTGTCTGTGTGGTTCATGTCTTCTCAAATGCTGTTCCCAGGGACAACACGTCCTCTTGGACATCTCTGTATCCCCCCTACTTTGTTGTACACCACTCAGAGTTTTAGCTGAGAATTTTTCACATAATTGGGATTCAATAACTTTCCTGAAAGACTTTGGACAAAGTATTAATAACCTGTCAATATTTACAAATTAATTTTGTTTACCCTTCAGCATGAGTCAGTATCACAAAACTCAGGAAACCAGCAGTAAGTGGAGGATAGTGCTATTTTCCAGGAATTAAATCTGGGTGGGAAGATGTAGGTACTCTAAAAATGAGGGTAGCATTTATTTAATCAAGTGCAGTTCGGAAAAGTTCGGTGATTAAAGGGTTAATGTGCAGGGCAGCCATGGATTCTCTGTGAAAACAGCTACAGGGAATTAAATCCCACAACCTCATTTCCCCTGTTCTCTACAGTTTAGTTAAAGAGTTAGGCTTTTGTCCTTCCAGAAGGGCAGTCTCTGGGCTTAGCCACCACTATGGGGGATGGAGAGGGAACCTACGGAGCATCTTATCCATTGATGTGTCTGCTTACAGCATCCTGAATTCTGGTACACCGATCACTGTGTGCCACCATAGCCAGCTCCAAGATCCCTGCTCAGATTGTGCTTTGCCTTCTTCTCATCAACAGATTGGTTACTGGAATGAAGATGATAAGTTTGTCCCCGCAGCCACGGACGCTCAGGCTGGAGGGGACAACTCAAGCGTCCAGAATAGAACCTACATCGTCACGACTATCCTCGTGAGTATACTCCTTCATTGGATTTGCCTGGAGTTCAATCTGCAAGAACCCACTTTAGTGTGAAACACCGTGAATGGACGCTGTAAAGTTAGTCACAACCATGCGTGCATGCTTGTCAGCTCAGCACTCAGAAGGCTAAGGAGGAAGGTAGAGCTCCAGGTCAGCCTCTGCTACATGGTGCGACTCTCTCATAAAACAACCGCGACAATGATAATAATAATAACAACCATAACAACAACAACAACAAAGCCACAGAGCCTGGGGAAAGGCATGCCTTGTAGATAAGCAGTTCTGATTTTTCACTCAGCGTCTCTGAGACTCGCCCTGCATCCTTGGATAAGCTACATCTGATCTTCTAAGCCACTTTCTCCATATATAAAACCCAAAGGTGAACCTAGGTTGTTCTAGTATCCATATGTGCCTCATTCAGTAGAAGCCGCATTCTGTTGAGAGGTATCTTTAAAACTATACGTACATACGTTGCAGAGGACCTGGGTTCAATTCCTAGGAACCACATGGTGCCTCACAACTGTCTATATTCCAGTTCCAGGGGATCTAATATCCTCTTCTGACCTCCTCGGGCACAAGGCATACAGGTAGTGTACAGACATTCATGCAAGGAAAACATCCATGCACATAAAATAATTTTTAAAAATGACAAAAAGAACATGATTTGGAAAGCTACATTACATTTAAATTTTAGCAGCATTTATTTTATTTTCCCTAGAAGTTTATAATAGGCCAAGGGACAGAAATTCAGGAAACTTATTTATGGTCAAGAGAGATTTCCCAGTGCTTATCAACATTGGAAGAGCATACTCCTCTGCCAGACAAGTCCTCCCCACTCAAAGTTTCACCCACAGGCCACACCCTCTGTCCTGTTTCCCCACCAGGAAGATCCTTACGTGATGCTTAAAAAGAACGCCAACCAGTTTGAAGGCAATGACCGCTATGAGGGCTACTGTGTGGAGCTGGCTGCGGAGATCGCCAAGCATGTGGGCTACTCCTACCGACTTGAGATCGTCAGCGACGGCAAATACGGAGCCCGGGATCCCGACACAAAGGCCTGGAATGGCATGGTGGGAGAGCTGGTCTATGGAGTAAGTGCCTGGGGAAGGAGGAGGAGGAGGTTATCATGAAGGACATAGGAGAGAACCAGACAGGAAATCATTTCATAGCTGGATGGCTCTGTGCATAAATTCACTCACAAATTAACAAGCGTTGCTGCTGAATAGGAAGCCATCTATTGTCTTAAGACATGGGGAGGGAGGGGGTCCAAGTTCCTGGTCCTAATTCAATCCACCTGGCTCAGTGGGTGTCAATCCAGTTGGCCACTGTTCATCACGGGTGACAGGACAGGTGACAGGACAGATGACTCCCGGATTGGTTCTCTCGGGACAGATAACAAAGCTCATATTAATCTACTAAGAGTCATCTGTGTCCCTCTCAGTCCTTAGTCCCACTGGGACTACTTGCACCTGCATCCGAGACCACTGTCGAGTCACCACCCTTTCCTGTAATTTCTGCGTCCTGTAGCTTCTAATCACCCATCTCACTTTGTTCCCTTGAACCTCCCCTGCTGTCGTCCATCTCTAACTCCTTTTCTAGAACACTTTTCCAAGACTCTTTTGTGTTCCCCTCATATCAGTTGAGACTTCCCTTCAAACTGTCCTGACGTTCTATCCTAGAAGCTAGCCTCTGTTTCTTTGTGGCTCACTCTCCCTCAAATTCTGCTCATTTGTGTGGTAGGGGTAGGCCTAGGTCATCCATGTGCTGCAACCCCCTTGAGGGAATCCCCTGGGCAACCACTGCAAACGCTTCCGTAAATTGAAGCAATCTTGAGCAGACATTGTTGTCTTCGGAGTCTAGGGAGTCATCAGAAGCCAAGCTTCCCAGACCCTGCACACTTCCTGGGGTAGAGAGACAATGGTAGAAAGCCTAAATTACATGGTCCACAGAAGAGCTCATGGAGATTTCTAGCCCTCCAGACTATGTGGGTCTTCGAAAACGGTCACTGAAATTGAGACAGAGAGATGGGCAGCTGGAAGTTTCTAAAGTACAAATCACAGGATGGTAGACACAAATAAATAAGGTGAAGTCAAGAAAATACTGGGCTGACTGCTTTGGGTGGGATTGGCCAGAGAAAAAGTTTGAGTCACAAACGACAAGGCAAGAATGTGGGTTGGTTTAGTGAGCACTAGAAGATGGTGGCGGGTGGCTCTTAGGTAGAACAACAAAAGGAAAGAGAGGGGCAGAGGCCATCGCTTGGTTGGTAGAGTCCCTGTCAAGTATACACGAAGCCCTGAGTTCAATGCACAGCACTACATCTCCTGGGCAGGATGGTACACATCTGTAATCCCAGCATTGCGGAGATGGATACCAGAAGGCTCTTCCTTGATGAGTTTGAGGCCAGCCTGGGCTAGGGACTTTGTCTTATAGAAAACAAGAAAATAGCAAGAGGCAGTTTCCATAATGTTCAAGAAATGGGTCATGGAGGTTTTCTTCATAGGTCCTGGATATGCCAGCTGTGTCTCTGAATACCGTGGAAGTCATGCTGAGCCTTGGGTTGGTACTCAGTTGATGGTCAGGAGGCACTGATCATTTTAGAAAATTGTGCATCTGCAGCCTCATGTCAGGGAAGGAGGAGTCGTGGTAGCCATGTGGGGTATGCCTAACAATGGAGAAAAAGGCAGCACCAAGAAGGTATTCTGAAGCAAAGCGGCTTTCCAGGCTAAGTTAGGAAATGCTTCCCGCATCTCCCTTCCATCTTCCCTCGATGCCCCTCACTTTGGGAACTCCATCACTGTAATAGAGACCTGGATGGGTAGTGCTACAACAGTCGTGCTTCGTCTGGAGGCTGGTTTCCATGGGAACTTCCTTCGAGCTCTTAAGGTCATTGCCATGGTGATTGCTGTGAACTTTTCACCTCCTCCAACATTCATCTTCGCCTTCACCTCCTATAACACAGTTCTTTGTCAAAAAGCCCCTATTCTGGACAGAACAGGATGTGACCATCCCAAAGGCACAACCCTAGCGATAGTAGGCAGTGTAGTGTCAGGCTCATCCACTCTCCAGAGACCTAGAGTCACCTCTATGCTTCATGTTCAGCCTAAAGCCTTATGTCCTGTTTACTAGACCTGTCCTTCTACCAGTGAAAACTGATTCCCAGGGGAGCCATGTTGAGCACAAAGCTATCTATTTACCTTTATTTTGAATTCATCTTGCCTGTTTTATTCCCCTGAGAAAGAAGAGGGATAGTAGGGAAATATCAACTGCAACCCACCCATGAGGTTAAAAAAAATTTAAACCCTTACTAACAGGACTCCCAGCTTCCTGTTTTGTAAAAGTAGCTGCTAGGAATGTCTCTTCCTTCCCTGTTTCTTGTACACAGCAGTATCTACTTCATATTCTCCTGGTACCCTATGCCATGCTAAATGCTACACATATCTTCTTTCACATACTCACCTCATCCCTGTTAGGTAGCTAAGACCATTTCTGCACTTTATAGAAGAGTACACAGAGGCACTAAGGGCTTGTTTAGCTGATTTGTTGAAGGATGCTCAGTCAATAACAGCGGTCATAACCCAAAGTTCTGTCTTTTGTCCATCACTGGGGCATCTGCTTCTGGAAGCATCATTCCACCAAAACCCTGGACTGTGAAGCTGAGAAAAACTGAGAAAAGGGCTGGAGGGGTTCTCAGGGAGAGAAGCAGGGCTGGAGCACACGCTGCAGATAAAGCTGTGGCTCCTGGATGTGCCCTTGAGCCTTGTTCATGGATATCTTCTTGTCTGTCCATGTCTACAGACAGACTACTAGGCTTGAGTTCCAACAATTCTCTGAGCTGCATGGCTCCTGTAAGCCACTTGACTCCTAAAAAGGGTGGAGGCAGTTTGCTGCACGCCTGTGGAGGGAGTGTTTGCTCCACAGAGCCCAGCTCTAAGTTTGTCTCACCCAGACAATCCCCTGTGTTTCTTGCCCATTTCTGCTATATCTAAGCTGTCTGATGTGTCCCAGCACTGCCGAAGGACAGATGAGCATGCCTGGCACTATTCCTTGCTTACCAACAGACTAGGTTCGATATTCAAACACTGAATACTTGTGTAGCTTTTAGCAATCTTTCTAGAAAGAAAATTCACAACTGGCTTGATTTTCTCCCTCTCAGGCCCTTTCTCACGTGTTTCCTTCCTCCTAGAATACTGCATCCCACCAGAGTAATATGCAAAGTCCTCTCCTTTTACAATGTCACATTAACTTGTCACTTCTTCTTTGCCGCACTCCCTAAGCTCCCAGTGCGATGGAACCCTTCCCTTTCCTCCTTCAGTATCCTGTCCACCTCATTTACTTGATAACTGTGTCCTGGGTATATGTGTGCACATGCATATGTGGTATGATAATCTCTTCTGCTAGCTTAAAAACCCTTGATTGTGGAGGGTCATAGCTTACCTCCAGCTTCCAGCCTAGACCTTACACATCATTGTCCCATAAATGTTTATCAGGTTCAATTTGCCACCACCATCTCGTTAGCCGGGATAATCTTGGTTGTAAGTAAAAGAAATCCAATGCAAACTGGCTTAAGCAAACAAAACAACTGCCAGGTGTTCTTGGAGATAGAGGAATGTATTGACAGATTTCCAGGGAGTCCAGCGTAAGCCCTGAATTCAGGAATCCAAATGGCAGCCTCTGGAACCATCCTTTGTGCAGCTCAGCTCTGGTTCCAGTTCTCAAGGCTAATTCTCACTGAGCCACATGGGTCTCAGGCATCCCTGAGTAACTCTCTCAGGACCAGATCTGGAGTAGGGTGTGCTGAGTGAGAGCACCTGTAGGTCCTATCCTATCTTCCTCCCAGTATAATCAGGCTGGACAGCCTACATTCAGCCTGAAGGGCTGGGAGCAGGGCTTGGAGAAGGTCTCAGAACACAAGAAAGAAGCCTGGCCACTGGATAAGCATAAGCAGCAGCCCCTTTCTTGCAGAATGGGGAAGGCATCTCTATCAAGCGGAGCTGTCAAAATTATGGACTGAACTCTTCTGACAAATAGCAAGCTGTTGTCCATTTCTTAGAAATACTTCACAGTGTCAGAGCAATTAGTCTTACAGGGTTCTATACCGTTTCCACATCCTTAAGGTAAAAAGAAAAAAAAATTCTTCACAGTAAGGATAGAAACAGAAGCTGGGAAGAGGCCTTGGTCTATAAAGCACATACTAATCAAGCATGAGGACCTGCATTTGGATCCCCACCCATAAAAAGCCTAGTACTACAGTGCACAGCTATAATCTCAGGACTGGGGAGGGGAGGCAAAGACAGAGGATGGCAGGGCGTCAACTGGCCAGCCAGTCTAGCCAATCCGTGAGCTACAGGTTTAGACAGAGACCCTGTCTTCTAAAACATGGTAGGAAAATTATACAATGAAGACAACTGATATAAACCTCTGGCCTACCTTAGAACATGTGCAGCAATTCATGCGCAGAGAAAGAAAGAGAGACAGACAGACAGATAGATAAGATGACAGAGACAGAGATAGGAACAGAGACACAGAGATAGAGACAAAGACAGACAGAGAGAGACAGAGAGACAGGAAGCAGAGACACTCGGACAAAGGGTAGGAACAGAAACAAGAAGAGGAGCTGCTGAGTTCAGCTGAACCTTATTTGATTTTTATCCTTTCAGAGAGCAGATGTGGCGGTAGCTCCCTTGACCATAACCTTGGTCCGGGAAGAAGTCATCGACTTCTCCAAGCCATTCATGAGTTTGGGAATCTCCATTATGATTAAGAAGCCACAGAAGTCCAAGCCAGGAGTCTTCTCATTTCTTGACCCTTTGGCCTATGAGATCTGGATGTGTATAGTGTTTGCCTACATTGGAGTGAGCGTCGTCCTCTTCCTGGTCAGCCGATTCAGCCCCTATGAATGGCACAGTGAAGAGTTTGAAGAAGGACGAGACCAGACAACTAGTGACCAATCAAATGAGTTTGGCATATTCAACAGCCTGTGGTTCTCCCTGGGGGCCTTCATGCAGCAAGGATGTGACATTTCCCCCAGGTCAGTCATCTCTTCTCAACTCCTTTACTTGATGCTATAATATTTTGGGGATAAAAAAAATGGAAATTCAAAGGTTAGGAATTAGGGCTTGGGAAATGGCCCAGTTGGTAAAGGACTTCCTGTACAAAAGAGGATCTAAGTTTGATCCCTGGAACCCATGTAAAAAATGTGGTCATGCTGTGTCTGTTTGTAATCCCAGGACTTGGGACACAGAGTTGAAGGATTTCTGGGCTTATTGGCTGGCCAGCCTAGATCAATGAGTCCCTGTCCCCATTAGAGACTCTGACTCAGAATGGAGGTGGCTGGTTTCTGAGAAATGGCACTGAGGTTGACCTCTATACTCTGTATACATGGTACACAACACACATACACACACACACACACACACACACACACACACACACACACACACACAGTGAGAATTCTTCCCAGATTTTATTGTGTCTGTTTTTCTGCTAAAGTTTTGGTCAACTGTTTGTTACATGTTGTGGATATATCTGGATGTTTCTATGGTTGAGCCAGCTGTCTGCTGCCTGGGTAATACGCTGTCAAAATGCATAGACATCATTGTGAATGATGTTCTGTAGATGTAAAATACAGAGGAAGAATGGAGGATAATATAATACAACCAACGTTTATTGAACATCTACCATTGGCACAACAGGGAGATACCCTCTAACTAAATGCTCACAGCAAAAGGAGCAGGACTCCCATGATCCTCTTTTCACAAAGCTGCCAGAGCCATCCTGCCCTGATGCCAGAACTGTTCCTGCATGATAAAAAACTGGGTCTGGCACATGGTCCTTCTGTGAGGCCTTGACCAAGTCACTTTACCCAGGCAGGCCCTGGTTTTCTCTTCTCAATGGATAAAGGCTCTTCTTTTCCTGGTTCTGGTTTTTGAAAAGGAGGAAAACTCTAATTCCAGTAGAACTATAAATGTATTTCTTGTGGTTCATATATAAGGAAGCCCAATGACCCCACTGTGTTCTGTATTGGACTTGTTCATATAATTTATTTTAGGAAAAATACTCTTGAAGCCAAGAGGAAGTACAGAAAGGAAAGGGGAGATAGAGCCAATTTGAAAACTATCAGCTTTGGTGAATGCCCAGGTCCACTGACATCTTACGTTAATGTGTAGTATTCCTTTGGCTACATTCTAAAATACTTACGTTATAACCCTCTCAAGCTGACTAGGTGAGAAAGGCAGTATGGCTCTGTGTTCTCTTCCCTTGGCCAATGTCTGTGAACTTGCTCTTCCCAATGGTCTTGCAAATGACCACATCTCAAAATCAGGCAATGAAGCATGGCTTGGACTTTGGCCTCCATGTGTCTATTGAAGTCTAAGTGCATAAATCCAGGTTATGGAAGTATTTAGATGCATATTTACCGCCATCTATAATTTGCATTTGATGTGAATGAGGACCAATATTCCTAAGGGTGAAGGAGCAATGCCTCCAGCCTCCCCCAGGCCTTACTTTGCCCACCTTATAATTTGGAAAGCCTCATGGTTCACTGTTTTAATCTTGTTTTTCTTTAAATAAGAAGACAGTTGGAGGGGGTAGGGTGACGTGGGAGAGAAGGTGCAAGACTGAATAGTCAGCCAATACTGTCAAACACCGAAGACAGAGGAAACCTAGCAGGGGAAGGGCTCGCTTAGAGATAAATCCAGCCACTTGGTAAACAGTGGGAAGAGATAGCTCTGAATGTGTCGGTGTAAGTACAAACATGGGAGCATGCGCATCGTGTGAGCTTGCCCTGCTGGTACTTCCTCTAAGAGCAAACACCTGCCTCTCACCAGCAGCCCTGTGGTCTGCCTTCCAGTGTTCCCACATCTTTCCAGGGTTTCATGTGTCTACTTCTCAAACTAAATCCTCTGTCAGACGCAGCTTTGTTTGTTTATCCTGTAATAAGTTTGGCAATGGTTGTCGAAAACGGAATAGCAGTCACCTACACATTCACCAGCTCACCACAGCCCCTTGTGATCTGCTTCACTCCTGTGACTTTTGAAGCCCCTGAGTATCTACAGTCTATGGATCACAATTATAGACTTCACTCTTGGGGTTTCTGAGGGTCCCACTGAAGTGTCTTAAAAACCAACACCATGGTAAGGAGGAGCCTCAAAGCCATCCTCCTCTTCAGCTTAATAAAACAACCCCCACTCAGTGTGTCTGCTTCTTGTGGGTGACATGGAAACCAATTGAGTGGTAAGGTTTACAGTGCTAGGTCTACAACCTACAGGGACCAAGGTGTTTGTGGATTCTAGACATTGGATTTTGGGTACTGTGACCAAAATGGTTTGTATATGCTCACCCCAGGGAGTCGCACTCTTAGAGGCTGTGGCTCTGTTGGAGTAGGTGTGGCCTTGTTGGAGTAGGTGTGTTACTGTGGCTTTAAGACTCTCATCCTAGCTGCCTGGAAGTCAGTATTCCATTACCAGCCTTCAGATGAAGATGTAGAACTTCAGCATCATGCCTGCCTAGATGCTGCCATGCTCCTGCCTTGATGATAATGGACTGAACCTCTGAACCTTTAAGCCAGCCCCAATTAAGTGTTGTCCTCATAAGAGTTGCCATGAGCAGGGCAGTGGTGGCACACACCTTTAATCCCAGCACTTGGGAGGCAGAGGCAGGTGGATTTCTGAGTTCGAAGTCAGCCTGGTCTACAGAGTGAGTTCCAGGACAGCCAGGGCTACACAGAGAAACCCTGTCTCGAAAAAACAAAAGAAGAAAAAAAAAGTTGCCATGGTCATGATGTCTGTTCACAGTAGTAAAACCCTAAGACAGGTACTATGTGCTGCTGACCATGTTACTTTGCCCTCTTAGAGAAGTCCAGAGAAAAAGCAGGAATACAGGCAGTATTACCCAAGAGACACAGCATCTGGATTCCGAGATTCCTCCCTACAGGAGCTGGGAGGGAAGATGTATGAGTGGATGACAGCATCTGATCCCCACAGGAATGTGCTACTACCATGAGGTGTTGTGTCCGACTCAGTGAGCTTTCCCCTCTCAAGTCTGCTTTACGAACCTCACTGTGGGTCAAAGAACACATTATAATGCTTCTCAGAAAAATAAATGTGCACATTTCATCTTACCTTGGCCCAGATACAAAGGCAAGGGTGCTAAGATGGCGACTTGGTCAGAGACCAAGCAGACAATGGTGGGTGATGAGAAGTTATTGTTTTCCTGTCCCCTGTGTGCCTCTGAAAAACACAGAGCTGGATGGAATCTTGAAGCTTCATAGTTGTTCCTAGTGTTCGACATTTTGCTGGATGAACTATGATCTATCCGCGGTTCCTCCTCCACTCCCAGTTCCTCCATTTTCCCCATTCCATCTACTCCTCCAGTTCTCTTCAGAAAAGGACAGGCTTCCCATGGATATCAACCAATCATGGCATATGAAGCAAACATGCAATAAGAACAGGCACCACCTCTCATATCAAAGCTGGACAAAGCAACCCAGGAGGAAAAGAGGGTCCCCAAAGCAGCCAAAGGGTCAGAGATGGCCCCAACTCCCACTGTTAGGAGTCCCACAAGAGTGCCAAGCTACACAACCATAATGCCTATGCAGAAGGACTAGGTCAGACCCTCATAAGCTCTGATTGACAATTTAGTCTCCGTGAGCTCCTAGGAGGGTTGCTTAGTTGGTTCTGTGGGTTTTCTTGTGGTGTCCTTGACCCCTCTAGCTCCTACAATCCTTCCTCCCCCTCTTTCACAAGATGTCCCAAGTTCCATCTAGTGTTTGACTACCATCCACTGCTCTTACTGAAAGAATGTGTCCCAACCTCTCACTAACTCAGGATGTAGAGAGCTAGAACCCATCAAATAGCATGTACTCGTGTTATATACAGATAGTTATTTTATGCTGGGAAGGAGCTCAGTTAGTAGATACCTGCCTATGGGCCTGGAGCCATTGGCTCCACCCCCAGCATCATTTAAATGAGCATGCTAGTGCCTGCCTATAATCTCAGCACTTTGGAGATAGAGGTAGGATTTGAGGTTCAGAGACATCTCTACCACATTTTGAATTCGAAGCCAGCCTGGGCTGCATGAAAATTTGGCTCAAAAACAAAAGACACACACACACCTTCAAAAATTCTATCCTTATATTAACTTCAAAGTAATTAATGTCTAGTAACCAAAATCAAACTAACCATGACCCAATAGAGGTCTCCATAAATCATGGAAATACCCATCACAGTAATGTGGGCAGACATGTGCTTCACTTTCTCCACTCAAGAAACCAAGGAATCAAACAGGACTGGCCCTGCTGCCTTTCTCTTGGCCTGGGTATCTTGTTCACATGCTGGCAAGTCTCAGATACTGAGTCCTCAAGAGGCAGGGATGGGGGCTGTGTTTCCAACCACATGTGCATCCTCAGATCAGGAAGACAAAAAATTAGCAAGATCCATACCCTGTACACGCACAGTGGCCCTGTAGGTTCTTATGAAGTCAAGAGAGGTTAGGGACAAGAGTTGAGGCTTCATGGTTGCCAGAGTGAAAGCAGGGGGCATGGGTGGAGGGAGCCATCTTTTAGACTGGTCATGATAACTACAGTAGTAGCACCACAGATACATAGTACCATTTAGAAGGAGCACTTTCAGTCCTGCCCACAGATGGATCTGAAGTGCTTTCCTGGACCCTCCCCCTTCTCCTTTGAAATCTTCACATAAGCTGAGGAGTCAGTGGTTTTGACATTACAAGCTGAAAATCCCCTGAGCTGTGATCACAGACTGTATTGTTTATATTTTGGTTATTTGCTGGTGACACCAGGAGCTATGAGTGGACTTGGTAAGACTCTATTTCTTGGGCCCAAAGATCTGTTTTAATAGATATTTTAGATTTCTCTTTCCATATAGAACACTCTGAAGAGTAATATATTGAAGAAAATGAATCATCGGAGACAAGGTTTATTTTTGGCTCTCCACACTCTCTTTTGTATATCTTTCACCCCTATTCGCGGGTGGCAACATTCATTTATTCTACAGACTGAAGATGTGGAGCCTGTGGTTAGGAGCTCTGGCTTCAAGGAACTGGTAGCCCAGCAGTGTAAGGCGGACAATAAACAAGGATAGTGGTCATATAGACCCTTATGCCTCCTGAACAAAATGAGCCCCAGCATGGTAACACACAGCTATATTCCCAGCAGTCAGGACACTGAGCTGGAGGATCGCCACAAGCTCAAAGCCAGCCTAGGCTACATCATGAGTGTCCAAATCAGCTAGGGCTATAAAATTAGACCTTGTCTCAAAACACACACACACACACACACACACACACACACACACACACACACACAGGGACTGGGGAGATGGTTCAGTGGGCAATGTGATTGGTCCCCAAGCATGAGGATCTAAGTTCAGATTCTCAGCAGCAACACTGAGAAAGCCAGGCAAAGGAGTGCAAGTCTGTAACCCTGACAATGGGGACGGAGATCCTTGAAGGTTTTTGGCCAGGCATTCTAACTGAACCATTGGGCTCCAGGTTCAGTGAGAGACCCTGTCTCAAAAAGTAAGGTAAAAAAAAGCCATTGAAGAGGACACCGGATGTCAACTTCTGCACACACACACACACACACACACACACACACCTACAAGCAGACCTGCATCAACGTCTGCACACAGAGACATACACCCCACTCATACACATGCACACATACACAAGGCATACACCCCATAGACATACACGCACATATTTACACAAAGACATTCACCACACAAACACATCTACATGTACACACAAGAATGCACACAGGCATACACCTCATGCATATACACACATGCATGCATACACTTCCATAAATCACACACAAAGGCATGAACACCCATGCGTGTACACATATGCATGCCTATAGACACAAGCATGTACACACAGGCATATGCCACACATGCATGCATGTGCACTGTACTGGCTAGTTTTGTGTGTCTACTTGACACAGGCTGCAGTTATCACAGAGAAGGGAGCTTCAGTTGGGGAAGTGCCTCCATGAGATCCAGCTGTGGGGCATTTTCTCAATTAGTGATCAAGGGGGTAGGGCCCTTGTAGGTGGTGCCATCTCTGAGCTGGAAGTCTTGGGTTTATAAGAGAGCAAGCTGAGCAAGCCAGGAGAAGCAAGCCAGTAAGGAACATCTCTCCATGGCCTCTGCATCAGCTCCTGCTTCCTGACCTGTTTGAGTTCCAGTCCTGACTTCCTCTGGTAATAAGCAGCCATGTGGAAGTAAGCTGAATAAACCCTTTCCTCCCCAACTTGCTTCATGGTCATGATGTTTGTGCAAGAATAGAAACCCTGACTAAGACACGCACATACACACGGGTACAAGCCACACACAACAACAACGATAAGCTTGTTAAAATAAGTGCTAAAGAATGTGGAGTTACAGTGTCTGGAAATGATTTCTGAGGACCTGCTCAGGAAATGGACCCTGGCCTGCACAGGGCTGACAGATATGAGAGCCAAGAGCTAATGCGGTCTGCTGGAGAAAGGCTTCCTGCCTTAGGGCTCCCAAGATCTGATGGAGCAGTTTATGCCTCTGGCTTGTAGTAAATGAAGAGAACAGGGGTGTGAAAGAACATTGAAGAGGTAGGCCAAGGGCAGTTGGCAGAGAACCCTGTGGCCATGGTATAGACGTGGGGTTTTTACTGGAGATCAGTGGATAGCCAGCCCGTTAGGGGGCATTAAGCAAGAGAAAGATTGATTTGCATACTAAAATACCATCTGGGGAGCTAAGAAGGAAATGAACTGGGGCAGTGAAGAGTCTAGGGCAGACACAAAAGGACCAGACTAGAGGTTTTTCCAGCTGTCCAGAGGAAAGGATGGTGATGAAAATTATAAGGGTCATTGCCATGGATACAGACTCCCAGGATTGATAGGAGTTGATGATGTGGATATGTGAAGATGGGAAAATGAAGGAAGCATGGATGAGCCCAAGAAGGAAAGGGTATTTGGAGATGGAGGAAGCCCAGCTTCGGAGAGAGTTAGCTCAGGACAGGTCTTAGGACTCTCTATTCCTCACTGGGAACTCTTAAGTCAGAGAAGGAAACAAAGTCACTTTGTTTCATTTCATTTCGTGTTGCCTCTAAGTCCCTGGGAGGGTTTAATCTCAACTGTCAACTTGATAATAAACTCTAGAATGACCTAGGAGATGGACCCCTGGCCATGCCTATAAAGCACTGTTTTGATTAGGTTCATAGAGAGGGGAGCCCATAGTGGGTGGCACAATTCCCTGGGCTTCTGTCCTGGACTACATAAAAAGGAGAAAGAGAGCTGGCCACCAGCACCTATCGCTTTCCTCTTTGTGACTGAATTTAGTTTGTGTGACCAACTGCCTCAGTTCCCACTGCTGAACCTTCCTCATCGTGATGGACCATACATACTGTGCAGCTGTGATCCAAACTAAACCCTCTCTCTCTAGGAAGTTCCTCTTGGCATGGTATACTATCCAACAGGAAACACCACTAAGACAGGAAGTGTGCATGGCCTGTAATGCTCACAGCATTCCTCCCTCACATACAGTTTGAACCCCAGATCCCACTGCGTACAGCTCTATTCTCAGCCTCCCCAACCCTGGTGCACCCCCCATGGGGTCAGTGGTTTTTCTTGATTCAAGTGAACTTAGCTAACGAGAAGAGAGTGGGCAGGTGGGCCCTAGGGAAAACAGAGGAAAATGAGTAGTTATCATTCAACCTCAGAACTCTCCCTTTATTCTGATCATAGACTATCTCAGCATGGATAATTATCTCCACCTGATGAAGATAATTACAGTCAGTGAGAAGTCGAGGGCGGTGGAATAATGGCACTTTGGGGATGTCCCTGAACCCCATATCATACATTCCCTCCCTCCAGCTCATTTGCTTGTTGGTGGCCCTGTAAATGACTCACCATGGGAACAGAGTGGCCAAGGAGAAAAGCCAAGAAGACAACCAATGATAGCCTGACCACTCTGTTCCCATGCTGACTCCATAGCAACCAGTTTGCCACCAGCAAGGAAGGATGGGAGGATACTCCCCCATTCTACCTCCCCCTCTCCCTCCTACCCTGAAAGACAGAACGTCACAAGCCTGTTTCTCTTGTTCATCCTGGAGTCATTGGAGGGGGTGGGGGGACAGACAAGGAAGCTGGAGTTGATTTAAAAAAAAAAAAAAAAAAAAAAGCAGCCTGAGACATCAAAATCGTTTTCCTGTAGAACTCACAAGTCCTGCCGAGGTCCCAGGTTAATTGTTACAAGGGACATTGTCACAAGGCTCTGTGGAAGAAATGAAGAAAGAAACGTGTGATGCACACTCTGGGTCACTGATCCAGAGTGGGGAGTGGGGTCACTTCTGCTGGGACCAGCATTGGAACCTCCTCTGATGTTAGCTCCTCCCAGAAGTTCTGTAGCTAGACAGGATGTTCTGTGAGTTTCACAGCCTCTTTCTGCCGCCCAGATAGAAAATCATGGGACCCAGATTCCATCCAGGGAAGATGAGCTTAGGAATGCAAAAATAAAGACTATGAGGCAGCTAGAAACAGTGCCAGATAGCAGCCATAAACTCAGACTCCAGGGTCTGTCTCTGCTAGACAAATGTGGCCACAAACAGAGAGAGGTCATCTGTGTCCAGTAAAGGCAGAGGCTCTGGCCTTTTTCTGGCTGTGAAGATGACCACATGAAGTGAAGTGACTCCCAAGGGCACATCCCTTTTCTCTGCTTCCCTTTCACCTTTGTCAAGAAACACCAAACCAGGGTGTAGGATTAGCCCAGGCTGGGTGATGGCACATTTTTGACTGGTGTGATACGTGCATGGACTATTTGAGGTCTCTCCCATCATGGGGGTTGTGGAGGGGACCCCAGTCCACTGCTGCTTCACTTCTCCATCTGAATCTGCTGGTGGATGAGGAAGACAGAAGAGCTTCCACCAACTCCCTACTTCCGGGGAGGAGGAGTGAGGGTCTCTTTCACACACTGTCACAATGGCAGAGAAGTGTTCAAATGAAAGCAGCTACTGGGAAACAGAAGCCTCTGCGTGACCCCAGCTTACCTACTAAAGCTGGAGGTCTAAAGTGTGAGAAACAGAGATCCTCGACTCATAATTAGAGTTTTCATTTTATACGAAGAGTACTAGAGAATTAGGGCAGTGAACTGGAGGTAGTTCTAGAATGTCAAA
>JADRCD010231778.1:0-17210 GCA_019843815.1 Montemys delectorum | reverse complement strand
ATAGTCCTTGATTGGTGGTTGGGTCCCTGGGAGCTCTGAGGGTACTAATTAGTAATTGTTGTTCATCCTAAGGTGCTGCAAACCCTTCAGCTCCATAGAACCTTTCTCTAACTCCTTCATTGGGGACCGTGTACTCAGTTCAATGAATGGCTGTGAGCCTCTACCTCTGTATTAGTCTGGTATTGTCAGAGCCTCTTAGGAGATAGCTATATGCTTGTCCTTCCTTCAGTCTCTGCTCCATAGTTAATCTCTGCCACTCCTTCTGTGGGTGTTTGATTCTCCTTTTTAAGAAGGAATGAAATGTCCACCTTTAAGTCTTCCTTCTTCTTAAGTTTTTTTCAAATTCTCTAGAATTAATTTTTTATCTGACATTCTAAGATTTGAAAAGTCATAGATTTTAATATGCTTAGGGTAGCCACTATATTTTAAAATTGGCATACAAATAACTATATCCAAACATGACAATTTCAAATAGAATTTGCATCAACTGTTTCTCTCACCACCATTTTGTTTAATGTTATCACTTGTATTTAGTCTATTATCAACTAATGCTATATATTTATCAGAACAAGCTTAACACATCATCTGTAATACAAACATAAATATCACATGATCCACTTTGTTTTATTGAATAAAATATTGATATTACTTTAAGTATTTGCTAAATAAGTAGTATGTACAGTCAACCATATCAAAATAATGTTTATCAAAGTTAAGATCATATTGATGTATTTATGAATACAAATCTAATACATTGAAGAAAGTAGTGGGAAGCCACCTCTACAGAAGTGTCTCAGGCCCCAGAAGTCCAGCATTCTGCTGGGAACTTGTGTTCTTAGAAATCAAATCCCAAAACAACTTAGGAACAAAAGGAATATTTAATAGTGCCATGTGCTTTTGCAAAGTCCCATTAAACTTTATTCTATTTTGACAAACTTTTTAAAATGTTGAGAATTACAGTAAGAGATACAATTATCTATGTACCTATGTATCTATGTATCTATGTATCTATGTATCAATCTATCTATTTATCTATCATCTATCTATGTGCCTGTTCAGAGGCTCTTAGAAACAAGTAATAAATTATTATTGACTACATCCTCTTGGAATAATTAATTACCAAAGGGAATCAGCAGAATACAGAGAAATGGAGAGAGAAAATTATAGCTAAAACTCAAAGCATATTCAATTTTTTATCTCTTAAGTTGTCACTTCCTGTCTATTAGTGTTTTCACTTTAAATATAGCTCAAGAAATCATGGCTTGGCTGGGCAGTGGCAGCACACATGTTTAATCCTAGCACTTAGGAGGCAGAGGCAGGCAGATTTCTGAGTTCAAGGCCAGCTTGGTCTACAGAGTAAGTTCCAGGGCTATATAGAGAAAACAAAAACAAAAACAAAAACAAACAAACAAAAAAAACAGAAAAAATCGTGCTTGAAGTGATCTCTACCTTTCTGATTACTTTTTTAGCCCTATACCAGTTCACAGCTGTTAAAATTGTATCAAAGCAGATTATTAGAAAATCAGAGTTTTGCAGTAACCTGGAATAAACAGATGTACACTCAAGTACAGACAATGAGATATTTCACAGCTATGCTAACTCTCATAGTAATTTCATCCTCAATATAAGACATATTAGTAATAGTATTCACTTCAGCAGCCACACCTAAAATGTCTTGCAATTACTACTTGAGATATTATACAATAGCAATTGCTAAAAAGTACCTATGGCAATGATGCATTTCCTAGTAACTGCTTTAAAATCTAACAGGAGGTAGTTTTGTTTCCAAATCTAAGCCTCATTTATTTGGGTTTTTGATCAAGTTAGAATTTGAGGCAGACATGAATCAAGTAAGAGTATAAGGATTCCAAAGGCATAAGATGGAGAGAACTCTTGTGATTCATAGCTCTACATTTATTTCATGAGAAACCCAAAGTGTTCCCTTATTAATTTTCATTTAAATGATGCCAGTATGCTTTCTAGGCCTATATGCAGTGACCTCAACTGAATGCTTTTCAATAGTGAGCTTTACAGCTTTATTATTTATCATGACACTTGTTTTCCCAGTAGTAAAAAAATTCTGTCAAATTAGAGAATTATAAGGGGGCTTTGTAAATATTTTCCAATTTTGATCATTTTTCACCCTAGGCATTTTTGTAGAACCCTGGAACATAGGTATTCAAGTATAATACTTTTTGGTGATAAATTATAAGTAACTTTATTTTAAAAATATACGGTATACATATTATTTTAACATTTATTAAAGTTAATAGCAAATTTGCATACTAATAAATAAAGAATTAACTCTTGGCTGGACATTTGACACTGGAGGACATAAGAAATCTTCAGTGTTTTTCAAACAGCTACTTTGATCTTATAATTTCAGATGCTGAGAATGTTGTTTTATGCTAATATGAATAAAAGATGATAGAAATATGTTTAGGGCCATTTTAGAAATTTCTGTGAAAAATCTGTCATAACCCTAAGCCAAAAATCAGTTAATATTTTACAAAATTCAAGTCAGCAAAGCTTATGCACATAATTAATTTAATAATATATTCTAGCCAGATATAATCTAATGATATATAAATTTGGTACTTACCTAATGAGGAAAATACTAAAAGTCTTTGTTTGCATTCATAGTCTGATTTTATCTAAGAACACAAAATGTTGTACGTAGAGCAGTTTATAACATACAGTAATCGCAATTCTGAGACTAGGTGACTTAGGCAGAGCTCATGAGCCTTGTGTTGGGATGAAAGCATGTTTACAGCAGGATGCATGTTAATATGTTCATGCCCATGGTTTCATGGAAGTCACATAAAACAGCATGGGTGAGACTATGACCCAAGCACTTCAGAGTCACTGTATGTGATTGTAAGTTAATTTTTTTGTATTTTAAAAATGCAAACAACCTGCAGTTGTCAATTTGTGGGTACTCCTGAGTTCTGATACACAACTTTCTTTGATTTTGAATATCTTTCTATGTAGAAACAAAAATTAGAGAGTTTTCTTTGCAGCTAGAGTAATTTGCTTGTTTTTATGTAAGTTTTTACTCACAGTTTTTCAGAGCTACCGTCTGGAAGAATGGCTGCCCTACAGTTTTTAAAAGAAAATGTTCAGATTCTCCTCAAGATAAGATTCCTCTATCTCCTGAAACTATTTTATTTTGTTTAACTTCTATTTGATTTCTATTCTTTCTTTAAGTCTTCCAAATCGTATTACATTAGATATCTTTCCTTCTAACCTTAATCTTCCATATTATCTCCCACATGCATATGGTCAAAGTCAACAGCATTAGAAATGTTTTGAATGAGAAGCCTCTTACCAAGACTATTACTTCTGACTGAGGGAGCTGCTTTCTTTGAAGTTGCCTGCCTCCTGTCACTTCAAATAATAATCAACTATTAAAAGACTCCCTCCAGGAATGTCACTGAGATGAATGGCTAGATGTAAAGAAAGTTCATTATGCCCTCAGAATAACTGATAGACCTGAAATTCCCCCCCCCCACCCCCACACACACAGAGAATGATGACTCGATACCTTTAGAGATCTGAATAAATGATGAATTCCCCATCTCTAGATGAAAGCTGTAGTTACATCTGCAGACTCCGTAATCACAGTGGTTTGCTGGATCTCTCAAGAAAGAGATTTATATAAAAATACACATGTTTGCTTAAATTAGCAAGATATTCAACACATAATTACGAAAGAATTTTTAAATAGCAAGATAATAGCTTCCTTCTTTCCTTTCATTTAGAATGTAGTAAAGGAGATAATTTCAAGATAGAAGTACTATGCTTTCCTAAGACAGCTTTGAAATTTGCACCAGAGTGGATTTTGGTTACATCATAGAAATGCACAGGAACTGTAAAACCTAATTAACTCAGAATATTTTGCAGAGCTTCACTCACTATTGAGTTTTGACAATTTGTTCTTTTTTCTACAATAACACAAAGTAAACAATGTTTCCTCAATTTCTTAAGACTATCAAAATTTCCAAATACAATTTCAAACAGAATCTGAGAAAAAAAACAACAAATTTTAATAATTTATTTTGCCTAATGTATCTCAACCTAGCTTCATAAAAAGATCACCTGGTGATGTTTTCCACATACTACCTCTGATGCTATACTTGGAGAGAATCTGGTTTAAGATGGCTCAGGCATTGATCATTTTTAATGGAATACCTTGATTGTCCTTAAGGCACATCTGGGATTAAGAATAGTCTGGAAGATGTTCTGCATTTTCTTGTTTAGGAAGTTGAAGTTAAAATACTGGTTTTTACTATATTTCTATTCAATTATTATCACAAATGATAATGTATGAAGCCTGATTTTATTCATAGAGCTACAGGATACGGACACTGGCTTTGCAAAGACTGCTATATTCTTTCTGTTTGTGTTCAGATAGTTGGGTCTTTGCCTTTCCCAATCTCCCTAAGTTATTTTATTTATCTATTTATAATCTTAATATTAACAAAAGCTATCCTGAGTAAGAATGTATCACTAATTACATGTCTTATGAAGAGGTTTAAAGTCTTTTTCATGGCAATTTATGAATCTTGATGTTCTTTTACCTCCTTCACAACATAATGTGGTCACTATACAAGACTCAAAAGTAAGTTTTCTAGATCTGACATCTTTGGGTCACCACATTTTTCTCCCCCTAACCACGTGAAACAATTCTCTTTTTCAGCATTACATTGTAAAATTGAAATCTTCAAAAGGGTAAGATCACCTGCACTTCTTTAGAGCTCTCATGCTCTTGGATACTCTCAGCAGGATACAGAATTCTTTATCATGGTTATTACCTTGTCCAAACCTGTATGAATGAACAATATATCTGGATGTTTCACTTGCTTTTCCTAGACGTTCCTGACCAGACATTTTTTTTCCTCCATAGCTCACAACCTATTGTGATGACTCTGTACACTACTGTGTTCCAGGAAGATGCTTCCTCAACTATGTTTTGCTTGTTTCTAAACCTCCATAATGGTAGATTTTTAAGGTTTTTCAGATATGTATTCAATTAAAAATACTTTCATTTATTTCCAAAAATCTATGCATTTTTTTTAGTTGCCTATTTTCTACTTGCCACAGATTACATAAAATACCATATGTGGTAACAACTCTCAATGTGAGGGTCCTAAAAACAATGAAAGTGTTCAAACAAACCAGAATGGTATAAAATGACACTATGTAGGTAACAAAGGCTTTAATCAGTAATCTAATCCTAGAGCATTCCAAGTGCCTCGCAGGAATATGTCTTTTTTTTATTTAAATTAATTGAAGTAAAATGCAAAACATTTTACTTCAGAATTATAAACTTTCCTCAATTATTAATATGTATATCATTGCCCTTTAAATAAATATTCAAAGAAAACAAAAGTGGGAATCCTAGAATGTACCTTTATATCTTGATTTTAAGAAACAGTTTAAATATTATAGAAGGAAGTAAACTTAACTCAGCTTGTTGGAAAGGTAAAATAGAAAGTAAACATGTTTGTATAAATGTTTATATTTATATTTTGTGCTTTTGGAAATAATTATTCTAGGATTCTTTCTTTAGTAAACAGAACGAGAATAACAACAGTAATCAAGATAATTCATTAGACATTTTTATATTTACTTACTTTTTGTGATGTGTGTGTGTGTGTGTGTATGTGTGTGCTTTTGTTTGTGTGCCTGTTTGTTTATATGTCTGTGCAAGCTTACATGTGTTTGTCTGTGTGTTTGTGTGTGTGTGTTAATGGATCAGTGTAAGAGAAAAAGTAATTTAAATTTATAAATAGTGAAATTGGAAGGCTACATCTTTTCATCAATGTATATATACTGCCTGTGGTGACTTGGCAATAAACCTCAACCTCTAATATCTTCTAAAGATATTCTAAATGAAAATACTCCTCCCATGTTTCATAATATTTGTATTTTTTATTACCCAATACACAACATTTTATAATTAAAAATGTTTCATGTAGAAAATATAATAAAGATAATCATGGTTAATCATAATGTGTCCCACTGAAGAATCACTCGACTACAGTATACTTTAATATCAAGTAATTATCAATGATATAAGAATTTAGCAAACAGAGACTGAACATGGGTTAGGAAATAATCAAGTAGACAATATTAAACTTGTCTGTCTCATCTTCCAGTATAATTCACCTACTTTTCTGATAAATTAATATTGACTTTCAGATTTAGTGATTTCATTAAAATAGTCATTATTGGAACATTGAAATTCACTGTGAAATGTAAACTTGATTTAAGATATTCAAATCATACAATTAACCAATTATTGTTCTTGAAATGATAAGCATACAGAAGGGAAAATTTGTCACTTCCTCCTTCATTTATGAAGACACACATCTTTGTCATAATTTACTGTATCTCATGATTTTGTGTGACTGATGCAGACTTATCTGGCCTCTTACCTTTTGTGTTTTACTATTACTATACATAGTGATTTCTTTCAGCACAAATTGCTTTCTAATTTTGTATAAATAATAGAAGGGGTTTCCTTATTTTTCCCTGTATACAACATTTACAGTTGCCTTTGTAAAAATCAACTTGATGGCTAGAAATTACCGCTGAACATAGTCTGTGAGAAATAATGAGTAAATAGAAATGTAACAGTTGCTAATTTGCTATAAGTCAGAATCTTGCTACTCAAAGCAATTATTTTCTTAGCCACATGCATTTGTAGTCATTTCTAGGTAGTAAGTCACTTGGTGCATTTACACAAATTCTTTCCAGGACACGATGATATAATCTATTTTTTTTTCTGTCAATGGGCCATCTTTTGCTTTTGGCATTTGTAAATGTATTTTTAAAAAGTCCAGATATATAGGTATACCACTTATCTTCCTGGTACCTGTGAAGGCCAGAAGTATTCAGATAACATAGAATTTTAGTTATACACTATACCACACAGCCATGTGGGTACTGAGAACTAAACTCAGGTCCTTTCAAGAAGCAATCAGTACTTTCCCTGTAGGAAGGAATGAGTCCTTCCTGATTTTGGCAAAATTTCAAAGCAACCAGTTGTGCAAAAAATTACAGCAGGAGTCTTAGAAAATTAAGTTAGTTTTATCCATTACATGTTATTGTATCATGAGTAATGAGTCCAAGGGCATGGATACCACTATATCTGACACACAGGACGCTGCTGTTTGCAGTTTATAGCAATATTCTTGACTGGGAGCCTACAGGTACAGCCATAATTCACTCACTCCCTGAGCTCACTAAGGCTTGTACTTGGACATGGGATCCTCTGGGAGAATGGGTTTACTTTCTATATTTTCTGTCTAGAGAAGATGGTTCCTGGTACTGCATATAAATACTCCACATGCTGGCATGAAGTCTTGTTTTACAGTCAGAAGAATAAGACAGTAATTATCAACCAGAAAGTTAACAAAGATTTTATAATTATTCTGCAAATATACCTACAGAACTCTTCTTCAGTTTTTGTTTTAGGGTAATCTAACTCCAAGGGAAACCAACAGCAGACATGTGTGAAACTGAAAGTATTGATGTATTTAGAGTGAGTAATTTTGTATATCACTGTGTAACTGTTATGGGTAAGTAGAGATGTCACCTACTGACTCAGATTCTGGTAGTTGTGCTATCCTCTACACTGTGTCATAATGTAGTCTATTCCCACTTATCTATCTAAATCATTGCACTTTTTTGAAGCTACAATGCCAATGACTTGTAGCTACCATACTATTTGATGGCTACAATAAAATTTCCAATTTTTTTCCCTGAGTAGTTTGCTATGTGTCCCTGGATGTTCCTGGTTGAGCTCACTATGTGAATCAAAGTGGCCTCAAACTCAGAGCTGAACCTTCCTCTGCCAAGTACTTGGATTAAATGTATATACCTTCATACCTGGTTTAATATGTTCAGATATGCCTATTGTAGGCATACATGCATGACCACTGCTGAAAATTCATATGTGAAATAAGCAATCTTATATATACAAATGTTTTTATATGTACATATGTATCTATACTATAAATTGATATAAATATAATATGTACTATATTAAATATAATATGTACTATATTTTATATTAAGTTCTATATGTAAATAAATATTACATAAATTTATCTAAAGCTATAGATTAAACTAATAATATGTAAATGATATACACAGATGTAATCAACATATTTCTATTGGAATATTTTCTCTGGTAAACAATCCCTTCAATCATAGATTGAAAATTCCATAGAGAAATGTTTTAAAGTTAAAATAATGGTTCTTATGTTTAGAAAAATGCTGACTAAATATTCTGTGAGGATGAACTATGAGGAACAAATGAGAACAAATTCAGGAAAAGCCCTAACTTTGTGGCCAGTTTCATTGGTGTCACTTTTTCCGAAAACAGAATGTCAAGGAATGTAAAACGATGTACCCCATCACAAAGTATTTAAAAGAAAAGAGACCCCAGGATATATGTTTGCACATTAAAGCATACATTTTATTATTTGCTTAGTATAAAGTGATATTAAAACAGAATGAGCTTATGGTTTTATATGAATAACTTATAAATTTATATGTAGTTGTTAGAGTCATTTTCTATGTTCTTTTTTGTTGTTGTTGTTGATGCTGAGAACAAGACCAGTATCATGTTCATGTTTGTAGGATTAATTATGTTTTATGTGTACGTGTGAGCTTCTCAATGAATATATGTCCACCAAATAAATATATATAGCCACCAAATGCATGTATGTCCACCAAATGAATGTATGTCCACCAAATGAATGTATGTCCACCAAATGAATGTATGATACTTGTAAAGGTGGAAAGTGGTGCCAAAGAGCTGAGCCCTGGAGTTCCAAGAGAGGCCATGAGCCTACATTTAGAAGCTGGAAACCAAATCTCTGAAAAATTACTACTGTCAATATCTGAATATCACTTCTGCACACTCTGTTTTTATCATTATATCTGCAGTAATTGATACATAGAAAAACAAGATCTATGTGTATCTATGTCTATACATACCAAATAATATGCTATGCAAATTAAGATGAGCTTAGCTTAATTGACAGGAAATGCAAAATTTACATTTGCAACTTTATAGAAAATATTTTTAACAGAGTAATTTTAAAAGTTGATTCTATGGAAATACCATGATTTATTTAACGTGCCAATCAAAGATCTGAAGAACTTGAGAGACCTTCTGGTTAAAGCACATAGCCAAGATGTGAAAATTGTAGCCAGTCATGCATAAGGAAAATCTGGTACAATTGTTCATGAATGTTAAATGTCAACTGTGATGGATATTTATACAGGAAAGGAGGAAAAGGTGGACCAGTGGCATTATGGATCAAAGTTTCTGAAAGTGACAATGATGTGTTATGACAGATGACAGAAATAGTAAAATATTTTAAAATATGTTAATTTTTTTAAAGAAGAAAAAAAAAAGCACAGAAATAATTTTCACAGTGCTCTGTAGTCAAAATCTCGAAGGTCAACACAGCCACTTCATCACGAATAAGAATCATTTGTCAGTCATATAGAGCCCTGTTTTCCCAACAATATCCAAGGGATGATTGCATGGCCCTAGAAAAAAATACTGTTTGCACAACCCTACCAGTAAGTTGTGTTAACTGATCATGTACAACAGAAATGACTAATTTTTGACAACCCCATGAGCATAATTATCAATCAAAGATTTCCCTTGGGTTGGTTTGAGTCTAGGTTGAAAATACGTGTAATTTTACTCTTCTAAAGCATTTAATAATAATAATAATAACAATAACAATAATAATAATTTATAAGAGAAGAGATTATACATGAGCCAATATGATTTAAATATATAAGGTTTAAGTGTATCTATGATAATCCTGACCTCATATTTGTGTATTATTGTTGATATCAAAGAGAATATTCTTCTTAACAGTATTAAGGAATATCAGTTTCCTACACCATCTGGAAGATAAACTAAATACTTAAGATACATTTCTTTTCCTTCTGCTATACCTAATTTTGAGAAGTGACTAAGTCTAAATAATTTATAAACCTTTAATAAATGTGTATTGCTATGTATCATATAGACTATTATTTTTATTCCTTATAAATAGTGGTTATATAGACTCAAAATTGTTCGAAGCATGCTTTATCAAACTTGTCCACCCTAAAAATACCATATTGGTGTATACACACACACACACACACACACACACACACACACACTTTTCCTGAGTTTGTTCTCATTTGTTCCTCATAGTTCATTCTCACAGAATATTTAGTGTGTGTGTGTGTGTGTGTGTGTGTGTGTGTGTGTGTGTGTATTTGCAATTTTGTGGATTAAATCAAATTTTTTGAGTTGCTGTTACTGACCAACAATTTATCAAAAAGAAAGTAGCAGAAATTGTATTAAAACTCATGGTACTACATATTATAATATATAAACTAGTGCCATTATCATAATCTTTAAAAGATTAATGGAAGAAGAAGTTAAATCAAGCTTATACATATTTATTCAAAAAAGAAATGCTTCTGTTGGAAAATCATTACGTTTTAATTACCCAATCAAAATAATTAGAAAGGCATTGTGCCAGAAATATTAAGTAAATTAAAGTTTTTTTTTAATCTAGGATGAACTTCATATTTTAAAAAAGTTAAAATTTGAAATGCTATAAAAACTTATACTATAATTTAGTTAGTATCAGAGAACTTCCATTCACCCTTGCCTTTTGCTGGCTAATAGTATCTATATGAGTAATTTAGTCTATAGGTAAAGAGTGTAAAGTAAGTGTTCTGGAGTGTAGTACTTACTTTTCTATTGCTATAATAAAATATCATGAACCAGGCAACTTACAGAAGTAAGAATTTGTTTGCGGATGCCCGTGCTCAGTTCAATGGTTGGCTGCGAGCTATGGAGGAGTTAAAGAAAGGACTGAAGGAGCTGAAAGGTTTCACAACTCCATAGGAAGAACAACAATATCAACCAACCAGAAAGCCCAGAGCATACACAATGAGGGACCCATGGCTCCAGCTGCAAATGTAGCAGAGGATGGCCCTGTCGGACATCAAAGGGAGGAGAGACCTTTGGTCCCGTATGGGCTTGATGCTCCAGTTCAGAGGAATGCCAGGGCAGGGAGGCAAGAGTGGGTGTGTAGGTGGGGGAACACCCTCATAGAAGCAGGGGGAGGTGGATGGGATAGGGGGATTCCAGAGTTCATTAAAGCAGTAAAAGGGGATAATATTTGAAATGTAAATAAAGAAAGTATCCAATAAAAAATAAATTAAAAAACAAAAACAAAAACAAAATAAGAATTTGTTTGGCCTTACGTTTCCAAAGACTTACAGTGCATCACCACAACTGGGAAACATTACAGCAGGAAGACATGGTGGATGGAGCGTCAAGCAGAGAATTCTCATCTTGTACTACAGATAGGAGATGCAGAGATGGAAAAGGGAAAAAGGGTGGAGGAAGGGAAGAAGAGAAAGGCTGGAGGGGAGAGAGGTAGGTAGAAAGGAAGGGAAGGAAAGTGAGAGAGCAAACACTAGGTACAGGGAAGCTTGAAACCTCAAAGGCCTGCTGCAGGGTGGTACTTCTCTCTTAAGGCCAGACTGTCGAGACCTCTCTGAAAAGCACTACCAACAGGGGTCTGGGTGTTGAAACTCATAGAATATTCTTCCCCATGGAATATTTAATAACAGTAAACTCATGCAGCAAAATCCCTATGTGGATGACCTTACACATTTCCAGGCAAGTAAAAATATTTCGTTTGTTTTTATATCAAGAAACCATTAATTTTCAAGACAAGAGACAATTAATATTACCCAATAACTTGTGCCTTAATATATTGAGCATTGTTAATATGTCCTCAGACACCTAAACATATTCATAATGATTCAAATAAGTTTATTATCTCATTTAGTTTGCAAATTGTATTAGAAGGATAACCATTTTGACTTGCGTATGACAGAAAAATGCAAGTACATTTCCCACAGTTTTTTTAAGCATACATTAAGATTGATTTAGATCCTGATGGGATCTTTGAGCTACAAAACCATTAAGGGTACAATCATTTTTCATAGGTCTCCTAGAAACTTTGTAATGAACTTGAAAATGTTTCAGCATATCCATTTTTGGACAAATCAAGGTAAGTAAATGCAGCTGTGACAAGACCCTGCCTGCATCCCTGCACAAATCTCACGGAGCTTGCTGCACGATCTTCACAATAAAAGTCAAGATTATTAGGTGAGTCATGAAAAGGGACTCCCCCCCCCCCACACACACACACACTTTTTTTTTGTTGTTGTTGTTTCCCTAACGTTCTTTGGCTGAGATGTTTCTGGAAGTTTCAACTCATAAGAAAACTAGAAATAAAAGCAACTATGTACAATTAAAATAAAACTATGTCCCTGATAATAAAATATTCCTGTACAAAAGCAAGACGAAAATAATAATGGTGTGTGCATAAAATGTTCTTACTCATATCTGTGAGCTGGAAAAGCAAATGCTTCTTAAATGTGGGAGACTGCTCATAGAATGTGTCAGGGATTTCTCCCTCATCACACAGTCATTCTTAAAACCACTTGGCTCCAGCTCATTAAACCATGACAAAGTGCCATGAATACATACACATCGATTTTTGTCCAAAATCAATTCCCAGAATGAAAATATACACAAATATGTAGATTGCTGTAAGTTAATAGATATTATTCTATATTGGCATCCTATTACATTACACAGGTTGGGAGGAAGCATGGCAGAGGAGCATTTTATTGACCTCCTTGTATTAGATAGTGCTTTTATCATCCCTTTGAACTGATAGATTCATGAAGTGTGGAATTCTTCATTGAAAACTCTAAGCATTTCCTTTCTAAATCAGCTATTCTGCTCTGTTCATCTGTATCTATCCATTATTACAAAGATAATAAAAGTGAGTAGAGAAACAGAGGACAATGTGGTAGTTGGAGGCTTGGAAAAATATAAGAAGAAAATGTAATATTTCTGCAACAAAAAATAAACAAAATCTGAACTACAAGTCATGTTATATAACTCTTAACTGGCCTGGACAATTTGAATGAACTAATAAAAATTGATTGCTGATGTGAGCAATTTTCAACTATCAGATTTTTCTTTCTAAATTGGGCCAATTCTCCCAGTCCCTTGGGGGAACATTTTGTCTTTCTCTGTTTTCCTTTTATTTGTCTCTCATGTAATATATCCGGATTGAAGTTTCTACTCTCCTCCCTCCTCTTCTTCCTCTTCCTCCACTTCCTTCTCTTTTTCCCTCCCTCTCCTTTCCCAAGTCTCCCCACCACATACCTTGCCTTTTCCCCAGCCACCCTACCTCCATCCCTCCTCAGAAAAGAACAGGCATATCAGGGAAAGCAACCAATAAGGCATAAGATGCTATATTAATTCCAGACACATATTCTCATATCAGGACTAACCCAGTAAGAGGAAAACCAGTCACAAAGGCAGGCAAAGGAGTTAGAAAACCCCACTCTTATTTTTAAGAATCCCACAAGACCCCAAAGCTACACAACCATAAAAGACAAGCACTGGACTTAGATGACTTATTTCTACAACAGGATCATGTGATGCATGCTAGGATTGTACACACTCATCCATACTGGATTCTTTCTGCACCCATAACATGCTTGTAGACATGTGACAAATGGCTAAATTCAGTTTTCTCCCATGTAGTAATTCCTCTTTCCTCATTTTCTGAGTCCTAAGTTTTCTACCTGAAATTCTCGATTCTTACTGCTGGGCATCTACAACATTAATGCTAAGTTAAATACTATTACTAAGTCATTTTTACCAGACAAGGAACTTTAATCTTAGAAAACTTTAATCTTAGGAAACTTTAATACCTTCAAAAATGCATTTAACTTTGTAACCAATATATGCTGGTTTGATTAATTCTTGTCTTGATCTTTCTTTAACCAATTTAAAAGAAAATTTAATTAAAGAGGCATGTATATATGTGTACATCATTAACAGGTTGAGATTCACAATTGCAGCGTTACTAGAAATTTAGATTTTATTCCCTCATATGCTTAGGGATTGGTTTATAATCACAAACAATATAATAAGAACAAAGGGAAACAGAAAAAATATTGCAAAAAAACCAAAAACAAACAAAATATTGCAAGCTTTTGCTCCAATTTGAAAGAGTAATACTGTATTCATTTTATTTATTTAGTAATACTAAATATTTTAAATGGCATCAGGTATTCTTTGTGTCTTTTTGAAAATTATTTTATGTTTACAAGAACTAAGTGTAGTAGGTGTATTAGAATTTCCCCTAGAAAGAGAATTTGTGGAGGATTTCTATGCAAACATATGGGTCAGCTCTAAAGCTTACTAATGACCTTCAATTGCTAAAGTATGCATGAATTGCTCAAAATACCTTTGCTAAATGATCATGTTGAAAGAATATTTTGCTATTTTTTCTATCAGGGTATATCTACCGGAAGATGTTTGTTATAAGGCATTGCATGATGTTATAGCAGTGATGTGGCCTAATTCCAAGATTTTTAGGCAGAGTCAGCAAGCTACGGACCCAGGAGAGCTGATGGCTTGGCTTGCAGGGCATACAAATTAAAGAAGTCCCACTCACCCTAGGGAGATCATTGGCTTTTCTCTGTGTACTGATATAAAATCCTATCTCATCTAATAATGCCTTTTAATAAATGTGTAATATAAACAAAAAAGTGCTTTCAATAAAAATTATTGTCAATTGAATTGACAATTCAGCAAAAACATTTCAAACAACACATTAAAATAAGAAATATAAAAATCTATACTTAACCTAGTCCTCCTAGACTCACTGTCCTTTCCCCATGTATATTTGATTTCCAGACTGACGCCTGTTTTTTTCTAAGAAATTTAACACTTTCCAAAGTAAGTTTTAATGGAGCAAATTTCTTTAGGTTTGGTTGTCTGAGAAAGTCTCTACTTCTCTACTAATTCTAAATGTAAATTCTACAGAGTGGGGAGTCATAGACTGATGTTTTATTTTGTTGCTGTCCACCTTTAAATTCTCAGCATGCTACTGTCCATCTTGCAGGATTTCTGTGGAACAGTCAGAATGCTCTTTTCTAAAGGTCAGCCAACAAACACATCTTCCAGGTCCTTTCAAAAACTTTTCTTATCCCTGACTTTCTGAATTTGGAGAATTCAGGGTTGCTACATTAATCTTATTCATATTTTTTAGCTTCTTGTAGACTTAGGTGTAGTATTTAACCTTAAGTTAGAAAAAATTCTCTTATTGATTCAACTATATATTATTCTCTCGTCACCTTCTCCCATTTTGTATTTGTTGCACATCTAAGAAGTGTGTTTAGAAATAAGTTTCCGGCTATTCTATCCTGTGCTTCTATCTTTTTCTGACTTTTTTTTTTTAAGTTTAGGGAGCTTATATTAAGATATCATGGGAGTGTGCATGACGATCATCTCCTCAATTGAGTCAAGTCTCCTAATAACCCCATCAGTGGCATTCTTCATTCTGTTGTGCTGTTTTTATTCTATTTATTTTTGGTTCTTAACACTTCCATCTGTTTGGTTACACTGCCCATCTGCGCTTGCATGCTGTCTACTTTGCCCATCAGAGCCTTTAGCATATTAAGCACAGGTGGTTCAAACCCCCATCTGATCATTTCAACAACACTAGTTTTTTTCTAAGTCAGGTTCAGGTGCTTTCTCTGTATCCACAAACTGTGCTTTTGGACTTTTACTAGCATTGCTATTTCTTTCTTTGAGATTGATGGAGTTGCTGAACATTGGACTCAGTTTGAAGTAATAAGATTATAGAAAAATAATTATTCTATAATCCTACTATCAGGTTTCGTTCTTCTAGTAAGAATTTGTTCCACCCTATGTGAGGCTCATACCAGCAGTGCAATCTCTGCCATTAGGCAAGAGAGAATAGCTACAGTGAAATAGGCTTAAATATCTCTACTTTCAGAGATCAAATATCCAGTCAGACTCTACTAAATTAACTTCTTTTGAACCCACAGCTTTTTCAGAAGAGAATGCTCAAGGACTGGAGAGATTGGTCAGTGGATAATTGCACTTGTTACTATAAAGAACCAATGTTATACATTTACCAGCCATGTGGTAGCACACACTATCTTGTAACTCCAGTCCTAGTGGATCTGACATATTCTTCTGCACATGTACCAGGTATATATGTGTTACACATGTACACATATAGGCAACACACACACACACACACACACACACACACACATACACACACACAGGCACACACACATACACACACATACATGTATGCAAGTATGCATGCATACACACAAGAATGTTCCAGTAAAAAATATCAAACATGAGCTCTATCTTGGGGAACAGACTTTAAATCCAATCAGAACTTATTTAGTTATTCTCACAATATCCATGTCACTATTGCACCAGTGTATGAATCTAGGCTGCTCATTACTGTAGCTCACTGGTTCAACAAAAGGAATGAGGATTATTTCTTTTTCTCCCTCTGGTACTTGAAATAGAACTGTCTGGCCTTGAATGCTATTCCGTAGTGCTTCCAAGTTAGTGACAGGTTCAGGTATGTCCTCTCATTAAGCAACAGGGTTTTGTCATCATGGTCATGATGAAAGCTCAGCAAGTTAAATGGCTGTAGACTTTAGTGTTCTTACTTGGGGGAAAGTGATCTGAGATCCAGCTGACAAACAACTCAAAACCTGGTATGCCATACTTGGCACTGCACTTCTTAATTGACTGCCTCTGTTGTCTGAGAGATATATGAGTCATTTAAAGCTGTTTTGGATACACATTACTTATATAATATTCAATGCTATTACATTTTTAAATCTTTGATTGAACTTCTATAGCAGTCGGTTTCCATATGATCTTTTCACAGGTCTTTAGTATTAGTTATCCCTCTCCATATGTACTGGCTGGTTTTGTGTGTCAACTTGACACAGGCTGGAGTTATCACGGAGAAGGGAGCTTCAGTTGAGGAAGTACCTCCATGAGACCCAGCTGTGGGGCATTTTCTCAATTAGTGATCAAGGGTGGGAGGATCCCTATGGGTGGTGCCATCCCAGGGCTGGAAGTCTTGAGTTCTATAAGAGAACAGGCTGAGCAAGCCAGGAGAAGCAAGCCAGTAAGGAACATCACTCCATGGGCTCTGCATCATCTCCTGCTTCCTGACATGCTTGAGTTTCAGTCCTGACTTCCTCTGGTGATCAACAGC